>RJWM01045584.1:0-12843 GCA_004363535.1 Dasyprocta punctata | reverse complement strand
CTTTGGGGGAGCCCTGGTCCTCACTTTGAGTGTCACTTCCTGGCTCCAGTGCAGATCCCTCTGCCCACTGTCACAGAACCTACATCCCACTGGCGCACTTTCTAGCTTCCACTACCACCCTTTGGGCCTTCCCAGGGCAGATCTTTGATACAGACTTGCATGAGACATTGTCGTGGGCTCTAGGCCTCCAGCTGGACTCGTGCAGGACACTGCTGTGAGATCCAGACCCTCAGTTGGATTCTTCGGGTCTCTAAAGAGTGGACAGATCTCTTGTATTCTTCTGCATTTGACTCTTCACGTGAATATTATAAAATAATCCTATAAATTATGTGTCATATATTAAATCTATTCCCTTGTAAACTCTGACCACAGCAAGACCTTTCATAACACAACCTTGGTGTGGTCTGCCACCCCAAAAATGAATAAAGGAGTTGTAAAAACAAATACACACTCATATACAAAAGTATCAGTACATACGACTGATTTGGGGAAATAGACAAATACTAAAAAGTATAATAGAGAGAATTACAATTAAGTATGATATATTTTTTCCCGGTCTCTGATTGGTTCTATGTCTGTCCTGAGTGCAACAACAGCATCATATAGACAGCAGTGTGCAAACCAGAAATGTGATCCAGCACTAGTTTTTGTCAGTAAAGTTTTACTGGAACACAATCACACATGTTTGGTTATATATTTTCTGGGCTGATCTCCTGCTACAACACCACATTGAGTAGTTGTGCTAAAGGCCACATGGTACTCAAAGACAAAAATATTTACTGTCTGGCCCCTTAAGGAGGAAGTGCACCAATTCTGAGTGTAGGGGAAAAATGCAGATTTTAGAAAGGGGTTCAGAGCTCAACTCTACTGCTGAACACTCAATGGGAGAAGGTTAGTTTTCATGACTATGTAGCAGATGATCTAGAACCTGAATCTGTATTTCAGGACTTGCTCTTATTCATTTTTTTTTCATATTTTATTTTATTTTATTTTTGAGACAGGGTCTTGCTCTATATTTCAGGTTGGCCTTGAACTCACTATATAGCCCAGGCTGGCCTCAAACATGTAGCAACCCTCTTGCCTCAGCCCCTCAAATGCTGAGATTACAGGTGTATGCCACCATGCCCAGCCTTTCTATTCACTTTTCAAACAGTGTCAAGATCATGCTGCATGTTATTGCCACCATTTTTTACTCCTACTTTTATTTCACCTAACTTTATATCACAAGTATTTTTCTACTAAAATTATCCACAAACATTTTCCTTCTCTTTCCAGAACATATATGTCTGCATCCTTTACTCTACTAGACCCTTGAGATGGATCTAATTTCTCACCAAACTTTTCCTAATGGCCTTTTCTACTGTACTGAAATGAAATTCATAGATAATATGCCTACAAACATAATTCCTCAAGTAAAAAAAAATAAAAATGGTCTTCGATGTATACTTTCAAGGATAAATAAATATATGCAAATTTGTATTTCAATTTATCAATGCCCTGGCATGATTCTACTAGAGGACAGAGGAATGGAGGAAGACGACAGTAACCAGCTATAATGAACATATTAGCCTGGATGCAGGATGTCAGAAAACCCAGCAGCAGAGACACAGATGTCCACCATAATTAGACCGAAGTTAGGATAAATGATAACAAACAAGACTCATTTGCAAGAAACAGAAGGGCGCATTCTCCCCCCTCCCAACTCATATTACTGGGGATGGAACCTAGAGTCTTCTGCATACTGGGCAAGTCCTCTATCACTGGGCTACAGCCCCAGCCTTTGTAAAATTTTATTTATTTATGTAAGACAGGAACTCACTAAGTTAGCCAGACTGGCCTTGATTTTACAATCCGCCTGCCTCAGCCTCCCAAGCAGCTGGGGTAATGGGCATCTGCTGCTCCTCCGTGCTCAAAGGGATATAATCTTACTTGAAGTAAGAATTATCTACCAAGATGAATTAAAGATTATCACAGTTGAGGAATCAAAGGAGATATTCTCACAAGTAAACTGAAACTTATTAAGAAGTACAGCATTAAAACAATCTCCTATGCTATGACAAATGATTATCTTGAGACACAGGACAATTATTTGTTTTGTTCGTTTTGAATCCAGTTGGGGCTGGGGATTTAGCTCCATGGCACAAGCGCTTGCCTGGCAAGTTCGAAGTTGTGAGTTCGACCCAGGGGTACCGAAAACAAAAATAGTAAAAAGCAGTTTTGAATCCAGTGCCTACTGAGGTAATCCCTATGCCAGCTTTTTAAATTTTTGGAACAAGTTTTTACTAGACTACCCAACCTGGCCTGTCTCAAAAAATCCAGAAAGAAAAGAATATAGTGGATAGATTTACAAATACATACATATACATATACATATACATATACATATACACATACATATACATATATGGTTGAGATACATATATATATATATATATGTCTATCTATGCATCTCCATCATAAAGAAATTGCAGAACACAAAAGACAAACAGAATATCTTAAGAACAGTGAGAAAGAAAAGACATTATCTTAAAAGGAATTATAGATGATTTAATACTCATTAGCTACAATTGAAATCAAAAGACAATATATGATACCTTCAGTATGCAGAGAGAAAATGATTGTCATTTTCAATTATATATATCTATAATGAGGAGGGAAAATCTTTTTCAGGCAAATGAAAACTTTGTACTAACAAACCTTCAGCTCTGGCAGAAGGAAAAAATTAGTCTAAATGGAAGGTTTAAAGAACAAGAGGTAATAAAGCACAGAAAAAGTGGAAAAATAGGTGAAATACTGAGTTTATAAAGCAACAATAGCAATAGGCTTGTAAGATTTTAGAAGAAAAATGATGCACCTAAATGCACAACAGTAATAATGTATAAGTTGAGGAGGGATAAATGAAAGTTGTAAGGTTTTTATATTTTTCAAAAGAAAGGTAAAATTAATAAGTAGCTGTGATTTTGGTGAGGTATTTGCTGCTATTTCTAGAAAAATCACTTACTGAATAGAAATAGTTCTTCAACCAGTACATGGGTAGAAAATGGACTGGCAAAAACAACCAATCAGTTTAAAAGAAGCAAGGAGATACAGAAAGAGAGTGAAACTTGTGGGAAAATTTAAATGAAACAAAAATATAATAGTCATAAGCTCAGAAATGTTGATGATTATGGCAAATATAAATGAATTAAACATTCTTCCTAATATGCAAAGCTTTTCAAAATTAATTTTTGGGAGACCTAAACACACACTGCTCACAAGAAACATATCTTAAACAAGAGTATATAGACTTTGCCCAGTATGGTGGGGCACACCTGTAATCACAGCACTCAGGAGGCTGAGGTAGGAGGATCACTGCAAGTTCAAGTCCAGCCTGGGCTACAAAGTGAATTCAATGCCAGCCTAAACTGCATAGTGAAACCCTGTCTCAAAAAGACAAAAAGAAAGAATACAGAAAGAATACATAGAATCCAAAAATGCAAGAGTAGAAAAAAATATACTAAGAAAAGGTGTACTGTTTTAACTATGCTAATGTTAAGCAAAGTAGATGTAAGGCAAAAACAAAGCAGAAGATCACTCCGAGATGTCAAACCAGGCAGGCACGTCCAATATGCAACCTTTGGGTTTGACACACCTGTGTTGTAATAAAAAATATTGAAATAAAGGAAGTTTTTTTACTTATATACATTCACTATATGTTTTATATGTGACCCAAGACAGTTTATCTTCATTCAGTGTGGATAATTCAGTTCAACAGAAAGGCATCATGATTTTTCTTTTGGTACCAGGGATTGAACTCACAACCTCATGCTTACCAGGCAGGTGCTGTGATGCTGAGTTAGATCCCAGACCTGACGAATTTAAATTTATAGACTTGATAACATTCAAAATATATCAAATAAAATGATACTTACCAAATGCTGTGGGGTTTTAAGATTTTTTAACAGAATAAAACCAAACCAAATAAAACAGAAGATAATCAATCAAAACAAAACACTGAAAGCAATACAGGACTTCAAAACAAGATAATAAGAAATCAACAATGGCTACCATAATGCCTCTTGTTATCTTCAAAATAGCTGCCATATCATCAGACCTAATAAAATCAAATAAAACAGAACAGAACAAAACCAATCAAAACAAAACAGTGAAAGCAATACAGGATTTCAAAATAAGATAATAGGAAATCAACAATAGCTACCATAATATATTCTGTTATCTCCAAAATAGCTGCCCATGCCATCAGATATAATAAAATCAAACCAAATGAAACAGAATAAGACCAATCAAAACAAAGCAATAAAATGATACAAGACTTTAAAACAAAATAATAGGGAATTAACAATGGCTACCACCTTCCCTTTTTAGACGTTTCCTCCCCTATCACTTTTACAGTGTCTAGCGTACATTTTGGATCCTACTAACTCCTTTAGTTTTTTATACTAGGGAGACAACATAACGTTCCCCTATGTGAGTCCAAACCATTTCACCCAAGAGCATGATCACAAGTTGAATCCATTTACCTGCAAGAGCATCGTGATTATCCTTCTTTATAGCTGAGTAGCTTTTCATTGTATAAAAATGTATCTTTCTTATCCATTCTGCAGTTGATGGGCAAGCTATCCCTGCTTTTTTTCTGGTTCCCTGTCACATGGAACATTTTTTCTCTCCTTTAACTTTCAACCTATGAATTTCCTTTCAAGTAATGTGCTTCTTATATACCACATAATGATGGATCACGTTTTTTAATCCACTCTGCCTGTATTTCTTTTTATCAGTGAATTGAGGCCATCTGCATTAATGGTTATAGCCAACATGTACAGGTTCATCTCTGCCATGCTTTTTTCCTACTGTTGTCTCCCTACTTTTCCTCTCCATTCAATTGTCTGCCCTGCTTGGTGATCCCCCTCTGCTGCTGTTTCTGGAACTGTGATCATTTTTATCACTCTCTAGAATATCCTTCAGTACTCTTTGTAGGGCTGGTTTGGTGGTCATGAATTCCTTCAGTTGTTCTTTGTCATGGAAGTATCTTATTTCTCCATCAGTTTTGAAAGATAGTTTTGCAGGGTACATCAGTCTGGGTTGGAAGTTGTTTTCTTTCAGGACTTGAAAATACTTCAGTCCAAGCTCTTCTTAACTTGATGGTTTGTGTTGAGAAGTCTGTGATGATTCTGATGGGTTTTCCTTTATAGGAGATCTGTTTTTTTTTTCTCTCTCTAACAGCCTTTAATATTCTATTCTGCTGAATTTCTGGGACCTTGACTATTATATGTCTGGGTATAGATTTATTTTGGTTATGCCTAGTTGGAATTCTATATGCCTCACTTATCTGTATGTCAGTTCCTTTTTCCATGCTTGGGAAGTTCTCTGCTATTACTTCTGTAAATAGTTTCTTTGTGACGTTTGTGTTGATTCCTGCTTTTTCACTGACACCTATCATTCTTAAATTACTTTTCTTTATGTCATCTTGCAACCGTTGAGTTGTTATTTCCAGGTTCCTTGTTATTTTTAAGGGATCTTTCCTTTTGTGATCACTAGCTGCCACCCTATCTTTGAGGTCTGAAAGTCTATCTTCAGTCTCTTTCAAGCGATTTTTCCAACTTTCAGTGGAGCTTTTAATTTCCTGGATACCTCTTTGAGGCTGTTTCCTACATTCCAGTTCTTCCCTATATTGTTCATTCAAGGTTTCCCTCAATCTCCTATGCTCCTCCTTTTTCTTTATCTATGTCTTCTTTAGATACACTCAACAACGCTTTTATTATGTTTGTCATTTCTTCTTTTACCTGAGATATTATTTCTGGTCTGATTTCTTTTTTTTCTTTCTTTCTTCTTTTTTTTTTTTTTTTTTTGTGCCAGGGATCAAACTCACAACCTCGTGCCTGCCAGGCAGGCACTTAGGTCATTGAGCTAAATCTCTGGCCCTATTTTTTGAGACAGGGTCTCACTATGCAGTTCAGGTTGGCCTTGAACTCACTTTGTAGCCCAAGTCGATCTCGAACTCACAACGATCCTCCTGCCTCAGTCTCTCGAGTGCTGGGATTAAAAGCGTGTGCCACCATGCCCTGCTTCTGATCTGATTTCTTTTATAGCCTCATGAAGTAGTTTCTTTACTTCAGTTGCCATCATCCCAGAAATTTCATGTGTGTGACTTCTGTTTTCTTCCATGTCCATGTCTCCTGGACTTGTTCTGTCTGGACTGGAGGTCAGAGATCACCTTTTGCTCCTTCATCTTGACATTTTCCTGGGTTCCTCTGGACGAGTGGGTTGTGGGGTCCCAGGCATTTCCCATGTTGGTTACCCATCCACAGTGTAGGGGGATGGGTTACACACCTGGGTTTCTCCTAACCCAGGTTCCCAGGAAGCAGTGGGGTGTGGGATGGGCTTCTCTAGACACTTGCGGCTTCCATTTTTTTTTTTTTTGTCTTTTTGAGACAAGGTCTCACTATGCAGATGAGGCTGGCCTTGTGCTCACTTTGTAACCCAGGCTGGTCTTGAACTTACAAGGATCTTCTTGCCTCAGCCTCCTAAATGCTGGGATTATAGGCATGCACCATCATACCTGGCTAAATGTTATGGTTTGAATGTCTTCCCCAAAGTTAATGTGTTGAAAACTTAATTCCCCATGTGAGAGGTTGAATCGTAAAGAGTAGGTCACAATGGAGTAACAACCTGATTGGGGGAGTGGAGCAGTCATCGTGGAAGTGGGTTCCTGATGAAGGGATGAGTTCAGCTTCTCTTTCCCAGCACCTACAATGTGAGCCCATTTCTGTTAATTATAAACACCCAGTCTCAGTATTCCATTATAACATCAAAAATGGACCAAGACACCACCAACAATGAAAATATCAGCAATCGTAGCTGATCATGGAGGAACATGCCTTTTCCACACATAGCAGGACATACCTTTTCCAGTAACAGAGTGAAGGCGAACCTTTCAGAGCTTTCAATGATATGGACAGCCTGCTGTGGCACATATGCCATAGGTTCAGCACCACTGCAGTGACAGGTAGAATAAATGGAACAAATAAGAAAAAGATACCAATGAGGACTTAGAAGATTTGAAAGACATGCTTAATACAATTGATCTAAATGGACATTATGTCAATTTAGGAAGCAGATGGGTCTGGATGTGTGAGAGGTTTCCTGTCAAGGATAAAGGGAAAGGAGTAGGAGTGTGGAAAGGTTTGTGACCAGAGTACCAATTTGAGAGAGTGGGAGAAAGAAGGAGAATGGGGCAGGAAGGGTCTCAGACTGAGTGAACATCTATATATGGCACAGCTAGGCTGATGGGGCCTCTCTGAACCAAAGTTGCCCATTTAAGCAGTGTCCCATCCCCCAGGAATGGTCGTACACTAGTATCCTTAGGAGCTCAGTATTGGCTGGAAGCAGCCCAGGGAGAGGGGGCACATCAGGAATGCACTGGGGGATCTCGAGGAGCAGCAGTTAGATCTGGCTAATTATGTCTCTCTCCCTGCAGGAGAGCTGTGCTGCCTTTGGCTATGGCCACCATCGACGTACTTAGTAGCACAGCCGAGAGCAGCATTTTCCTCGCCACCACACCCAGAACACCAACCCCAACACCCACACAATCACATTCTTTTCAAACACTCATGCAATACAGTATTGGAATCACGCAGAGTCTATTCTCTGATAATGATGAGACTAAGCTAGGAATGAGTAACAAAGAGTTCATAGAAAACCCTTATAAACTTAGAAATGATGAAACGCCTGTTTAAATAACCAGGAGGTCAAGTCTGGCGATGTAGCTCAATGGTAGAGCAATTGCATAGCAAGCATGTGATTCAATTCCCAGTATAGCAATAGCAAAAGAAATAGAACTATAACCAAAGTATATAGAAAAAAAAAAAGAAAGAAAGAAAGAAAAGAAAAAAGAAAGAAAAGAAAGTGTTAAACAGTGCTTAAAAAATTTAATACCTAAAATGCTGTCATAAAAAATGAAATACTAATGAGCTATATATAACCACTTATGAAGTTAGAAGCCCCAGAAAAATAAACACAAAAACATAAGAAAGGAAATAAGATAAAAGTGAGAGTAAAACAAAACAAACACAGCAGAGCGAATGAATAAAGTCAAATGTTGGGACTTTGAAAAGGCTGATAAAAATGAGACGCATCTTGTAAGACTGATCAAGAAGCAGAAAATAGCCTTTAATCCCAGCACTCGGGAGGCTGAGGTAGGCGGAGCGTTGTGGGTTCGAGGCCGGCTTGGGCTACAACGCGAGCACAAGGCCGGCCTGAGCTACATAGTGCGACCCTGCCTCAAAAAACCAGGGCCGGGGGTTTGGCTCAGTGCCTTAAGCGCTTGCCCTGGCAGGCGCGAGGTTGTGAGTTCAATCCCCGGTGCCGCAAAAAAAAAAAAAAAAAGAAGCAGAAAATAGATATCCTAATGGTATTTTGGTTGGAATTGCATTAAATCTAAGGAGCAATTTTGGGAGTCTGACCATTTTTATTACGTTGGTTCTTCCTGCCCATGAGCAAGGGCTATCTTTCCATTTTCTGATATCCATTTTGATCTCCTTTTTTTCAGAGTACTATAATTTTCAATGTAGAGATCATTTACTTCTTTTGTTAGATCAATTCCTAGGTATTTTATTTTTTTAATGCTATCCTGAAGGGTGTTGTTTCTCTAATTTTTCTGTCAGTGAGTTTGTTGTTTGTGTACATGAATGTCATTGATTTTTGAGAGTTGATTTTGTATCCAGCTGCACAACTGAATTTGGTTATTAAATCTACTAGTCTTTTGGTGGCGCTTTTGGGGTCTTCCATGAAAAGTTTCATGTCATCTGAAAATAATGATCATTTAATGTCTTCCTTTCCTATCTTTATTCCTTTTATTTCTTTTGTCTAGTTGTTCTGGCTAATGTTTCCAGAACTATATTAAATAGGAGTGATGATAGTGGGCATCCTTGTCTTGTTCCTGATTTTAGAGTGAAAGTTTTCAGTTTTTGACAATTCAGAGTGATATTAACTGTTTGTTTGTCATAGACTGCCTTTATCAGATTGAGATAAAGGCCATGTGTGCCTGTTTTCTGTAGGGTTTTTTTTAAGTCATGAATGGGTGTTGGACTTTGTCAAATGGTTTTTCTGTGTCTATTGAGTTTATCATGTGGTTTTTGTCCTTGGCTCTGTTAATATGGTATATACATTTACTGGTTTGTGTATGTTGAACCATCCCTGCATGCTTGGGATGAATCCTACTTGGGCATGGTGAATAATCTTCTTGATGATTTGCTGCATTCTGTTTGCCAGTATCTTATTGAGGATTTTTGCATCTATGGTCATTAGGGAGATAGGTCTATAGTTTTTGTTGTTGTTGTTGTTGTTGGGTCCTTCTCTGGTTTTGGTAGCAGGGTAATGCTTGATTCCAAGAATGACTTTGGGAGTATTGCTTCCTTTTCAATTTCCTTAAAGAGTCTCATCAGTAGTGGCATTAGATCTTCTCAATTCCAATCTAAATACCATTAGTATACCTCACAGAGCTAGGGAAAACATTCCTAAAGTTCATTTGGAATCAGAAGAGACCTAGCAAAACAGAATAGCAAAAACAATCCTAGACAACAAAGGGAAGTCAGGGTGCATCACAATCCCTGACTTGAAATTATACTATAAAGCCACTAGGATTAAAAACAGAATGGTATTGACAAACAAACAAACAAACAAAAAAACAGACTCAAGGATCAATGGAACAGATTAGAAGGTGCAAAACACAATTCCAAACACACTCAGCCACCTTATCTCTGACAAATGGGCCAAATGCGTGCAAGGGAAGAAAAACAGCCTCTTTAATAAATGGGGCTGGAAAAACTGGCTTTCCACATGTCAATGACTAAAACTAGTCCCATGTCTCTCATCATGCACTAAACTAAAATCAAAGTGGGTCAAAGATCTAAATATTAAAACAGAAACACTAAATCAGCTGGAAGACAGAATAGGTAGAAAACTTGGAAGATGTAGATGTAAGTAAAAATTTCATGAACAAAACCCAGATCACATGAGAAATACTATTAAGAATCAATAACTGGGATTTCATCCTATTAAAAAGCTTTTGCACAGCCAAAGTAATTACCAATAGAGTGAAAAGACAACCCTCAGAGTGGGAAAAAATTTTGGCCAATTCCCTCAGACAAAGGACTAACACCTAGAACATAAAAAGAACTGAAAAAAATTAGACCCTTCTCAAATTTAAAGACCCAATCCAGTAGCCAGGCATGGTGGCGCACTCCTGTAATCTCAGCACTTGGGAGGCTGAAGCAGGAGAATCATTTGCAAGTTCAAGACCAGCCTGGGCTACAAAGTGAGCCCAAGGCCAATCTGAACTGCATAGTGAGACCCTGTCTCAAAAAGGCAAGAAAAAAAAAAAAGACCCAATCCAAAAATGGGCATCTGAGATGAATATACACTTCTCAGAGGAAGAAGTACAAATGGAAAATATGAAAAATGGTCAACATTACTGGTCATTTGCGGGATGTAAATTAAAACAATGCTGATATTCCATCTCACTCCAAAAAGAATGGCAATTATAGAGAAATCAACTAATAACAAATGCTGACAGGCTGTGGGGAAAAACGAACCCTCCTTCACTGTTGGTGGGAGTGTAGACTGGTGCAACCACTATAGAAATCAATGTGGAGATTACTCAGAACACTAGGATTAGAGCTTCCATTTGACCCAGCGATTCCTCTGCTAGGTTTCTTCTTGGAAGAATTAAAAAACACCACACTACAGCAACGTATGTACACCTATGTCTACAGCAGCACAATTTGTATTAGCTCAATTTTGGAAAAAACCCAAACGTCCATCTGAGGAATGGATAAAAAAAGATGTGTTTTTTTATACAATGGAGTACTACTAAGCCATAAAGGATAAGCTTGAGACATTCCTAGGTAAATGAATGCAAATTAAGACCACACTTTTAAGTGAAATAAATTGAACAAATACGTTCAATGTTTCTTTGGTGTCAGAAACTGAAAGTGTAAGTAAGCACCAAAACATACTATAGATATTCTGAAATAGGAAGAAATTGCTCAAAAGCAAGGGAGAATGGGGGAAGAAGGACGACAAAAGAAAAAATGAGAAAAAAGGATAAAATGGAAACAAAGTTTTGTAAATAAAGAGGAGAAGAGGGATTGAAGGGAACAGAGAGTAAAGGGAGAAAAAAAGAGGAACTAAGCTATATTACGTACAGGTATGAGTTCCCTATGATCAAAGTGATCATTATACATATCTAAATTGTACCAATAAACTTGTAAAAGAAAGGAAGGCAGGCAGGAAGAAAGAAAGCACATATCAAGATTGAAATATTGACATAAATACAGAGGCTACGGACATCAGAACAAAATAAGAGGACATTGCTGAAATTTATGTGCCTAAATTTGAAATCTTATAAGAAATAATATGCTCTCTGGAAAGTCTAATGGATTGAAATAGAAGCCCTGAGGAATCTTATGATCATGAAAGAAATTAACTGCGTACATTAAAACTTTCCACACATACTCCAGGTCCCGTTGACCTTGCCAGCAAGTTCTAGACATCCAAAGAAGTAGTTATGATCATGTATGAGGTATTTCAAAGAATGAAACAAAGAAGCCCCATTCTTTCAGCTCATTTTATGAACGTAGCTTTGTCTTATAACCCAAAACTGGTAGCATAGGACAGAAAAATTTCATTTAAATCTCACCCATGAGCATAGATTTAAAAATCATGAATAAAATTTTGGCACTCTTAACCACCACCAAAGATGAAAAGGATAATACATTTTTGAGCAAAGCAAAATTACTTTTACTATTTGAACAACAGTCAGTGTAAACTTTCAGCTTTAACTTACTAAGACAGGCAAAAAGTCATCTGCTAATCATCTAGAAACATATAAAAAGCATTTGCTACAACTCAACTTTCATTCTTGATTTAAGGGAGGAAAACTGCAAAAAAGGAACTAGAAGAAATGTTCTGTAAGAGGATAAAGCAAAAATACTATACTGAAGGTCTTAACCAATGTAACAAAGCAAGAAAAAGAAGTGAATAAAAAAAGAGGATTCCAAAGGAAGAAACAATCAATACTTACAGATAACATGGTTGCGTATGGAGAAAATCCAAAGGAATAGCCACATATGAGTATAATTAAAAAGGCAGGGTAGCAAGGTAGTTAGGTATAAAGTAAACATAAAAACATCGAATTTCTCTGGATGTGGTTGTGCATATTAGTAATCCCAACACTCATGAGGCTGAGACAGAAGTATTTCTGTGAGTACAAGGCCAGTCTGAACTACATGACAAGACTCTGTCTCAAAAAAAATGAAACAAAACAAAACAAAACAATTGAATTTCTATAATGTAACTGTAAGTAAATTGTAACAAGTGTTTTGAGAGATGTCACTTGAAATTGTATCAGAAAACATAAAAACAAAGGAATAAATATTCATTAGGTATGCAAGAAAACTAGACAGAAATTATAAAACATTATTTTTAATTTCTTAATTTTGTTTGGCACATGTTTGTGGTACATACTGTTTATATTCCTCATGGGGAGATGGGCTATGTACATTACACATCTTAATTCTTTTTTCTAGTCGTTTCCCCTCTCTTTCCTCTCCCTCCATCTCTTGGTGCCCTTCCTTTTGCTAAAGATCTATCCCCTTGTATTGGGTGATACTATGTACCCCCAAGTCCTCATACACTTTTGATGGGGCTGAGTCTGATGCTTGTGTTTGGTTTGTTGTCTAGAGCTGGGATTGGTTCTGTGAGTGCTGCACCCGCCCAGGGGTGGAGCCGACAGTGTAAAGGAGGCGGGTCTTCCTTCTGTGCCTCTGCTCTTCTGCCCTCTCTCAC
>RJWM01045583.1:0-12792 GCA_004363535.1 Dasyprocta punctata | reverse complement strand
TTAAAATAAGCATGGTAAACTCTTCCTGGACAGACTATTCCAGGAATTAAGATGAACTGAGCTTAATTATTCAAAATACAGTCTGTGGCCTGGGGACACGGGATCGATGGAGGTGCTCAGCCCCCGTGCTAGGCCTGCTGATGCGGGGTCTGCATGGTGACCAGACCCCCGCGCTGCCCAACACAGCCTTGAGCAGGGGAGCGGGAAAATGTGAACTGGATGGCAATAAACACACTCATTAGCAGCATTGTATTTTCGCTTATTTGTCTTACATTCACACTCCATTTCACTTACGAGTCCAAAGGAGGATTCCAAAAGCCTGTCAGAGCACTTAAGAAAGCCCAAATATTTGGTCGAAGACAGAGCCCAATGCAAAAAACAATAATCCCGGAGGACCTCTGACTCACTGAAGAGACTATTAAAGGGTACAATCTGTTTGTTAAGTAATTAGGCAATCATGTCAAAGCTCTTAAAACACACATAACCGTTGGCCAATTTCATAAGAATCTGTCATAAGGAAGCATGAAACACGCACACACAAAGACTTAGCACAGATTTGCCAGGTGTGGTGGCACACACCTATAATCCCAGCATTTGGGAAGCTGAGGCAAAAGAATTACAGTGAGTTCAAGACCAGCCTGAACTACACTGTGAGACCTTGTCTCAAAATAAAACCAAAAAAAAAAAAAAAAAAAGAAAAGAAAAGATGTAGAAAAAAGCCGGGCATGGTGGCACACGCCTTTAATCCCAGCACTCAGGAGGCTGAGGTAGGAGGAGCGTTGTGAGTTCGAGGCTGGCTTGGGCTACAACGCAAGTGCAAGGCCGGCCCGAGCTACATAGTGTGACCCTGTCTCAAAAAGCTAGGGCTGGGAGTTTGGCTCAGTGGCTTAAGTGCCTGTATGGCAGGTGCAAGGTTGTGAGTTCAATCCCCAGTGCCAACAAAAAAAAAAAAAGATGTAGAAAAAAAGGAAAAGAACAGACCTATGTTAGGAAGGAAATGCAGATAATTCAAGCATTAGACTAAATAGAAGCAGGCATATCACAGTGACACAAAGTCCTGTAACCACATTAGGTATTCTGGAAAAATATTAATCTCTAACAAATTAACCAAGCAAGACTCATGCAATACCCATCCAAAAAATACCTGTTTTCTTTGTTTCCCTTTGATCCTTATTAGACAGAGAAAAATCCTCTGCATGAGGAAAATCAGAGCAGCTTTCGTGAGACATCTGAGCCTTCTTGCACCATGACAAGCCCTCCGGATGCCGCTGGCCATTGGAAAAAAAACAAATCTCAGTTTAGTAATGAACGGTCCAGTTCCATGTAACAAGTGCAGCGTCAATCTTGATTCCAAATTAAAAGTTCTCCTTCTTCCAACAGCTGCCACAGCCTCGCCACCTGCAGGCTGGTCTCTTCACGAAAGGGTAGGAATTACACATGAAGGAAGGACGGGAGGGCAGTCCAGACAGAAGGAAGAGCCTAGACAAGAGTGGGGGACAGGAAGTCACCTCCCCTGCTGGACACGGAGCCAGCCACCCTGGCAGAGGTGAGCGCTCGTTGTGGCAAGACAACTTTAGAAGCTGCCAGAAACGCAACTACAGACAACTGGAACTTGTTGAAAGGCACACTGTGAGCCATTGCGGGCACTGGTGTGAGAGTTAAATAAGGCTGGGCGTGGTGGCACGTACCTGTCATCCCAGCACTCAGGAGGCTGAAGCAGGAGGATTGCTGTGAGTTTGAGGTCAGCCTAGGCTACAAAGTGAGTTCAAGGCCAGCCTGAACTGCATAGTGAAACCCTGTCTCAAAAAGACAGAAAAAAAATGGAAGGAAAGAAGGAAGGAAGGAAGGAAAGAAGAAAGAAAGAAAGAAAGAAAGAAAGAAAGAAAGAAAGAAAGAAAGAAAGAAAGAAAGAAAGAAAGAAAGAAAGAAAAAAAGAAAGAAAATAAGTAAGTTAAATACAGATAAATTCAAACCCTCTCTTCCGCGTTTAGTCCCTGGGTGATCCTATGTAAATTGCTTAAACTAATTCAGTTTCCTGTGCTCTGTAAAATGATATTCTCTTAATTTATGAGGATGAAAAAAACTTATGAAGGTGAAATGGAACAATGCATACAAAGAACTAGGCCCTATACCTGGGGCACACAAAGAGCTCCCCAAATGCTAATTGCTGCGGCGGCCTGCCTGGGTCGCTCCGGACACGGCTGGTTTGAGCTCACGCCCCCCAGTGGTCACGGACGGGAAGTAACTGGGCTATCCTCAATTTCCGCTGAACAGCCCAGGTCACCTGTCCCCATCCATGCTTCCGGAACAACCTCCTACCCAGAGCAATGATGCCAGAGGGTTAGATTCAGACCCAAAGCGGGCTCAGAAGAAGAGACACGAAAGTAAGTGCTTGGAAAAGACACGGAGACTCAGAGACAAGTGAGAACTGGGGTGTACAGGTCCGTTTGGGGAAGGCCCCGACTTGGATAAAGTCATCTTGGAAGCTTCATAAGCTGGCTGGTTGGGGGCAGGCCCAGCAGCTTTCTCTTGTGATCTCCTGGCTGTTTTGAACACACGCTACACAAACATCAGGAGCGTGGGCTCCGCCAGTGACCCCCAGAACAGTAACCTCATCACGGTTCTATTCTTTGTTTGCCTTCAGCAGTTGCTCATACCAGCTTTGGTTTGAAGAAAGTGGTCGTTTGTTTTTGCAGCCCAAATCAGGGGGTTCTGCATCAACGTGGAGCTCGGGCTGCAGCGGAGACAGCTTCCCTGGCCAGGGACAGTCTCTCCTGACTCTCCTGCACGTTGGTTGGCTCTGGTCTGGGTGCATCCTCTCTCTCAGTGGTCTGCTGAAAGAGGCAGCAAATTATCAGTAGAAACCCACATTCTGAGTACTCGCTACCATTTCCCTTAATACCGTCACCAGCCACGAGGGCCCTGCGCTCAGGTTCCTTTGCTCTTTCTATGCCCTTAGTTCTTTGATGATCAAATCAAAGGAGGCCATTTATTTAAGTGAAAAGGAATAAAAGATTTGTTCAAAGCTACCTCTGATCTGTTTGCCTCAGATTACGAGGTCACTGTGGGAGGTGTGCAGGGCTCTTGAATAGCAAGGAAAGAGGGGAGATGGATGCAAGGGGCCGTACCCATCTATCTCCAGGCTCGCTTTGCTGCTTCCAGCCATCTTCCACTCCCTCCTTTCCCCGCAGAAACCAAAATTGTACCCTGGTTTCCCAGTGTCCATGTCTGTATATTGTGTCCATTCATCTGGGCTGAGGCGATGTAGGGCGCCTTTTACGCCCTAGACCTGAGAAGTTTGGAGAATCTGTCTGACTCCAAAGGCAGATAAAATCTACTCTCAGAATTCTGGCTACAACACTACGGCCTCCCTCAGCTTGCAATCTGCATCTGAAATCATCATATGTGATAAAGTGCACTGACATTTAGCCACTGCACAAGAGTCACCAGCTCTGCCACCTGCAGCGACTGACCCCTCCTGGTCTGAAGCCCCTCCTGCTGCTGACCTCGCTTACAGGGACGAAATTCTGTCAGGAACAAACAGCAGGATCCACTGTGGCTAGGTTAAGCAGCAAAGTAATTAAGCAAAAAAAAATACTAATGCTCACCAATCTTGGGGGAAACGAAAGAAGGAGTGTAGGAGCTAAACATCAAGGACTATCTCTGTATTTATTTGCCACTTGTATTTCTTCATCTGAGAGAAGAAATACAAATGGCAAATAAATATATGAAGAAGTGTTCAACATCACTGGTCATTTGAGAAATGAGCATTAAAACACACTGTCATTCCATCTCACTCCAGAAAGAATGGCTGCCATCAAGAAATCAAGCAATGACAAATGCTAGAGGGGCTGTGGGGAAAAGGACCCCTTTCCACTGTTGGTGGGAGTGTACACTGGTATAACCATTGTGAAACTCAGTGTGAAGATTCCTCAAAAAAACTAGGATTGGAAGTCCCATCCAATCCAGCTATTCCCCTTCTGGTTATTTTCCCTGAAAAATTAAAAACATCATGCTACTGCGATATATGTGCACCCATGTTTATATCAGCACAAATTTGTAATAGCTAAATCTTGGGGACAACCCAAACGCCCATCAACCACAGGATGGATAAAAAAGATGTGATATTTTTATACAATGGAGTATTACTCATCTATAAAGAAGGATAATCTGGAGGCTTTATAAGTAAATGGAGGCAACCTGAGACCATACTCATAAGTGAAATAAATCAAACTCACACTTGTAAATATCATATTGTCTCCCTAGTGTAAAAAAAAACTAAAAGAGCAATAAGATCCAAAAGGTACAATAGATACTGTGATAATAAAAGGAAAAGAAAGTGCTCAAAAAGAAAGAACTGGGATAGGGTAAAGGAGAGAAGGAAGAAGGGAAAAGATTATATGTATGTAGGTGTACATATATATATGTACATATATATATACATATATATACAAGATAGATAGCTATACTACTAATCTCTGTTAGTTCATCCAGAAATACAGTTTGTGATTTCATTGACTGATCATTTTTTGTGCCTAAATCTTGTAACCTGAACAATTACTTCTAAGATAACAATATGCAATATATTAATTAGTGTGAATTTCCTACTATTTTTTTAAAATTCTATATCATTTCTGTCTTGTTTTCTGCTTTGCTTTTTTAAAATAAATACATATATATATATGAAAAAAAAAGGAACCATCTCTGACACATAGCCAGAGAACTGACCCTGTGGAGGAATCGCTGTTGAAGCCTCTGACTGTGACTTTACTGCACTTGCCAGTGCCACCAGCCAAGGGTGACATCCCCTCTGCTTCAGAACTGCAACCTGGTCCCCAGGAAACCACTGGCACTGCCACAGCCACCACCAAAGTTGGTCGCTCATGCCACTACCCCAGCCTGGAAAGACGGACAAGCCAAGCACTTCCTGCCTGCCCACCTCACTCCCAGGAATCTGAATGGAGAAGCCGAGGTCAGAGGCCAGGGCGCCAGCTGCAAGGGAAGTTGGGAAATTGAGTCCTGACGTCTAGTCTGGGATAAAAACAGGGATTTCCACAAACACTGAAGAAGATTTTCCAAGGATGAAGGTAAACCGTGCCTATGACAGATGCCTGCTACAACCACCAAGGTGTACCAAAGTGGAAAAAAGCCAAAATGCAGAATAATGTATCTGGGCTTCCATTACTAGTTTAAGAGGCAAAAATCATCTACATGCATAAACCACCTCTGGGAGGTCCCAGAGAAACAGGTAACTATTATCTCCAGGGAAGGGAGCTTTGTAATCAAGGGTGGGAGGAGGACGTAATGATCACCGCGTCCTCCTTTGTATCTTCTGATTAAGACAGACTAAGCAGGAGGAGGGAAACTAGGAGAAGAGAGCCACGTTTCTTGCTTCTCTCATTCTCGATGGTGGCTCCAACACACTTCTAGTGAAGACTTCTTTCCTCCTTTTTGTTCTTCCTCCCTCGCTGCTTAGACCAGAGTCCTTAGACACGTCGGGACTCGCCCTTTCCGCCCAGCTACCAAGAACATTTCAGAACTTGCCTGGGCGCACAAAGTACATGTTACCGTCTGGCTGGAAAGGTGATTGTGTCTATAATAAACACATTGTGCATCTTCTCACAGAGCCAAACAAGTCCTAAAACAGCTCCCACTTCATGTGGCCCAAGGATTCAGTGTAACTAAGATTGCAATTTAGGCGTCTGCTGCCATTTTTGCTGAGTTGCCAAGCTTGAAGCAGTTGATAAGCCGAAGATCGGGGAGAAACTTATACTGGGTAACATCCTGTTCATTTTTTCCAATACAGCCGTCAGTTGAGAAAGAAATTGCACCTTGCTTCTTCAAGCAACTTACTCATTCTAGCTAAATTATAGGATGGACGTTAGGAATTTCCTGAACCTTGAAGTCTCATCTAGTGGAATTGGGATGGTTGCTACAAGAAGAAAGCAGGCTGTGTTTAACAAGCAAAATGTAGCTAGAAATTCATTTTTTATTACTCTATGTTTGCTATATGTAATGAATATATTCATAGTGGGGAGCTGGCACACACACCCAGACACACACACACTGCATCCTGATCCTTTTTACTTCCCCTTCCTCTCTCCTCCCTCCTGTCTCCGTTTCCAGATCCCCTCATCTCCATAAAGTCTGCCTCCTAGTTTCTTATCATCTTTCTCTTATTTTCTTTTTTAGATTTTTTTATATCCTGAGTTCCTCATATAAGAGAAGCCATGAGATATTTAACCTGTGTCTGCCTTATCTCAGTGTTATAGACTCAAGATGCATCCATTGTCCTAAAAACAACTCAAATGTATTCTTCTTTATGGCTGAGTAGTACTCCATTGTATATATTTACACATATATGACATTTCTTTTATCTGTTCATCTGTTGATGGGCACACAGGCTGCTTCCATAATTCAGCTGTTACACATTGGGCTGCTATGAACATGAGGATGTATGTATCACTGTAATATGATGTCAGTGGTCCTCTATTTATTTCCCTTTTGTCCTCAATGACTACGAAACATGACCATGTTTCTCATCCAGTTCAGTCTACTCATTCATAACTTACATGAAAAGACAGACACAATTTCCTTTTTGAAGGTACTAACCAGTCAGTTAATCAGCATATGAGTAACAGTTAATAGATATTATTTCAATATTTGCCCCATACACATGTAAGATTTTATGGTTGGGAGATACAGCTCCTGTTTATGCCCACTCCAGCCTGTCTTCTCTATCTCTTCACGTCTTACAGTTGGAAGATAAACTCTGGGCCTAGTTCACCTCTATATTTTCAGCAAGCACAGTATCTAATTCAGCCCCTGCCTAACAGAGTGGCTGAATGAATAAATAAGCTAAATTTGCTCAATTAAATTACAGGCTCAGCGTGGTGATTCTGTTATTTCATAAAAGAGAGAAAGAGTTCCTCCTACTTATTTTATGGGTAAGGAAATGGTCATTTCCATTTCTCCACTGTCGCCAGGGAGCTATGAGGAACTGGTCCCTCACTCTGGGCCTCAGCTCTCTGAACTTCAATGAGAGACTTTGGTCAAGACGTGTAGGTGGCTCTGCAGAAGTCCAGGTAGAGTTTATTGAAAAGCAAATACACAGAGAGCTACACCTTCAAGAAGGCAGGCAGGCCACAGAGACACCTGTGTGGAGTGAAGTTTGGCTCTACTCAAGAGTTACTCTTGGGAAACTAAGTTGATTATCGCTGTTTTATTTACCTGGTGCATAGGCTTATTGACATTTTTCCTCGAGGTTACTTTGGAATGTCAATATCTCAAAAATATCTCTCTGTTCTTTTCACATGATCTGCGTTCCCTGAGGGGCCTTAATCAAGAAAGTCAGGAGGGAAATGGTGAAAGAAAGAGTTCTAATCTAAATCAGGTCTCAGCACGAGGAGAATGTGGCTCCTGACTGGGTGTGGTGGTGCACACCTGCAATCTCAGCACTCCCGAGGCTGAAGCAGGAGGATCAACATGAGTTTGAGGCCAACTTGGGTGAGTTCAGGTGCCAGCCTAAACTACAAACCAAGGCCCTGTCTCAAAAAACAAACACACAAAAAAGTTGTCCTTTTCTGATACCACTGGGTGTGGGCCACAGCACCCAAGGGTGCCCTAAGCCTTGTTTTGGAACTAACCAACTAGGTGGCCTGGTGTGTGCACAGTGAGTAACCTTAACTTGTGCTTCGTGCTGTGCAGGATTGCTGCGCGCCTGAGACCTAACAAATGACTCGAAATGCGTTACACATGAGGCCTCTTCATTTAGCTCTGGGTGTATGGCAAAGTGACTCTGCCACGTCCAATTAGCTGTACCTGGCCGAGCACGCTGTTTGGCACCCTTAGTCCCCCATGCTCGTTAATGTTTACCTGCCCAACACAACCTGGGGCCGGGCTCCACCCCCGCAAGCAGCCAACAGTCCTCACCCCTCCCCAAGGGAAGGAAGGAGGCGTGGAGAGGTTGTGTAAATCGCCCGAGGTCGCCCGCCCTTCCTGGGTGGCCCCGCTGTCTCTGGAAACAGCTCCAATAGGAAGGTGAGCCGCAGACCGGGCGGGGACCCCGAGCTGAGCCACCGCGGACGCGGCCCAGACGCGGCCCAGCCTCGGTCTCCCGGGGTCTTCCGTCCTTGCACCTCGCCCCGCTGGGGGTTCCCGAGCCGCTCTGACTCAGCGATGAGTCGCTGGGTCTCTGCGTCCCGGCCGCCCGCAGGTGCTCCGGGCTCTCCGTGAAGCGAGGCAGTGCTTGCAGCCGGGAAGCAGCCTCTCCGCCCGCAGCCCCGGGGTCTGAGCCAGCGCCGCGCCCGAGGGCTGGGGAAGTGGCGGGCCCTTAATCACCTGGGCTCCTCCCGGGCGCGCCCGGGGACCCCGAGAGAGCTGTGGGCGCCCGAGGCACGCGCAATGGGAGGTCACCGGGGAGGCCCCGCCTTGGGCCACCTTGGGCCCTTCAAAACCGTGGGCTGCGCCTCCTCCTCCTCCCCGAGGGAGCAAGACCCGGCAGGCCCGGCTGGACGTGCCCTCGCCTGCCCGCCGCGCCGCCCAGCCTCGCAGCGTCGCTGGGGCGCGCACGGCTCTCTCGCGCCCGCGTCCCTCGCCGCCGCCGCCGCCACCGAGCCCCGCCTGGGTGGCCTCCGCCCGGGTCTCAGCTGGCTGGACAGGAGGTGGGTGCTCGCGGGCTGGGGCCGGGAGCCCGGGATGGGCGCCGCCGAGGCCTGAGACCCCGGCCCCTTCCTTGCTGCGGCCCTTTGGCGCTCCAGGTGGCTGAACCAGAAACGATTTCCCGGTCCTGTGCATGGGGTTCCGCGGCGCCGGCCTTCCGTGCAGCCCCGGGCGCCTCCTTGACTGGGGAAGGGACAGGTCTGTGTCCACCCGGCATTGATTGCAGCATTGTGGACAGACAGACCGACCCTGGCGGAAGACAGACCAGGTGGTCCTCGGCCACCGAGCAGCTCTGACCCGCAGGGCTGGGGCCGGGGCTTCTCTGCCTCACTTTCCCCCCGACTCTCCGGGATTCTGGCGGCGCTCCCCGCTTTGGGCTCTGGCTGGCTGGTTTGCGTTTCCCTGCGAGTCACAGCTTGCTGCCCGCCCGGAGCGCGTTGGGGAAGGCGAGCGAGGTGCAGAACGATAGGAAGGGAGTGTGGGGGACCCGAGTGCCCAATTTCAGGTGGGATTTCTATGCAAAGGACTCTCTGTCTCCAGCCTGTGGGTAACTGTCTAGTCCCCAGGTGAGAAGACCTACGTGATCACCTGGGAAACGGTCATCTTAAAGGAAGGTTGTTTCTTTAGGTACAAAACATTTTTAAAGTGAAACCTCAGACTGTAACGTTTTAAAAACTGTAAGGCTCTGATAAACGGTGGGTTATGCAGGGTATCTTTACTGTGCCCGCCCTGGGAAAGGTGGTGTTGGTAGAGGGGCCCAGTCCAGTACGGGCCTCCGGGAGCTTAGCTGGCAGGGTTTTAATTCTTTCATGTTAATTACCAAAGACACAGCCCATAGCGTTGAGGAATAAGGCTTTGGGGCGAGAAAGTCTTGGATTCGAGTGTGGACTCCAGGACTCACCCCGTGGCTAATGTCAGAAATACACTGAATAGGAGTGGTGTTGGGGGATCCTTGTCTTGCTCCTGACTTTAGTTGGAAAGTTTTCAGTTTGTGTCCATTTAGTAAGATGTCAGCTGTTGGGTTTGACATAGATGGCTTTTTATCAGATTGAGGTAAAGACCATCTATTCTGATTTTCTGTAGGGTTTTTAGCATGAGTCAGTGCTGGATTTTATCAAAAGCTTTTTCTGCATCTATTGAGATAATCGTGTGACATCAGAGCTGGATTCCTCATTCTGAAGGGGGATTCCTGGGAGCAGGAAGGAGACAAAAGACCGTGGCTAATTGGGATCGCATCACCAGAAAATGATACCGCAGGCTGTGAGGACCAGAGGCGGCGGGCGGGCCCTGCAATCGCTCCTGCCCCACCCGAGAGGGTGCAGTGAGAGGCACGTGGGTGCATCCTTGGGGTCCTTCTGGCTTTAAAACCACTGCATCAGAGCCGGGTGTGGTGGCCCATGCCTTTAATCCCAGCACTTGGGAGACTGAGGTAGGAGAAGCATTGTAAGTTCAAGGCCTGCTTGGGCTACAACTCGAGCACAAGGCTGGCCTGAGCTATACAGTGTGACCCTGCCTCAAAAAACCAGGGCCAGGAGTTTGGCTCAGTGACTTAAGCACCCGTCTGACAGGCATGAGGTTGTGAGTTCAATCCCCGGGCCGCAAAAAACAAAACAAAACAAACAAACAAAAAAAACCACTGCATCAGAATTACTGCTGAGCTCCCGGATTTGACTCAAACATACCAGAATCTGCCCTACACTTGCTGTGATTTGCAGTAACCAGTTTATGGATATGCAATATTCAGGTTATCTGTTGAGCGAATTTTGAGATTTTTTATGAAAGTGCTGTTTCAAGTGAACCCATCACTGGTGCGACACCGCTGGTTTAGTGATTGTTGACTGCAGATATCACGTTCCTCAGATGCCATCATACACCCCAGCCTGGTGCTGATCTGGATAGTTGGAAGGAGGCACTGAGACCTGAAGTTAATGTTTCACTCGGTGGTTGTGGCTCAAGGTGTGAGCGACCGGTCAGGTAGCGCCCACGGTCCCAGCCGGGCCACTGAGGAAGCTAAGTGTCAGCTCCGCAGCTGGAGAAGCCCTGCCTGCCTCCCGGGGGCACTGCTGCTCTCATTGCTGGCCCAAGGAAAAGACGGGATTTCTGATGAGCTACTGCTGCAGAATAAAGTGGAAAGAAAAAAATGATGATTTTAGTCGTTTGCGTGCCTTTGGTTTTAAACCTTTCAAACAGCGCTCATTGGCAGTATCATTTGTTTATCACAGAGAGAGCTGACAATCTCAAATTTTATTTAAATTCTGCCAGTTTTGATTTCGATACTCCTGTTGCCCTCTGAAACAGTTCAGTGTTAGTGTGAGTGGTTTCTTTCCTCCTGGCTCCCCCAATGAGGGGGAGAGGGCAGGTGCGAAGTTCCCACCCCCATCTGCACTTTGAAGAGAGAGCTTTTTATGTCCGTCATCCCTGTTTTTAAATCTTTTGCCAAAAATATATCCAAAAACTTTATTAATTCACTCACAAATCTTTTTTTTTTTTTCCAGTACTGGGGATTGAACTCTAAGCCTCCTTGTTGAGTTACACCTCAGCCCTTTTTTGGTTTTTTATTTGAAGGCAAGGTCTCACTAACTCACTAATTTGCCCAGGCCAGACTCAAACTTGTGATCCTCCTGCCTCAGTCTCCCAGAGTGCTGGGATTACAGGTGCGCACCACCACATTTGGCTCATATCAGTCTTTATATGGCATATGACAGTAACCTAAGTAAATCAGATACATGGCAATAATTATTAATGATGTCTATCCTTATAGTCATTTAAGGTAAAATAATGAATGCAATCAAAATTATTTTGCTACATTTTTTTGAGCTTTCGTACCAGATGTCAGTATCCACAGGAGGGATGTAACACAGTAAATCTCCGATTTACAAACATTTGAGTTGCAAACTTTCGGGACCACTCATAAGGAGCGTTCACGTTAGTGGATGTGGACAAGCAGGGAAGAGTGGTGCCTCGGTTCACGAACTGGATTCTTTCCACAATTCTGGTCGCACACCACACTGAAGGAGAACTGAATCACACTGTAGCTCACAGGCCTGCCGGACGCCATCGCAGCTGTACCGCTGTGTGCTTGCCGCACCGCGCAATAGCGTCCAGTAGTACAGGACAGCCGGGGACTTGGTGTATCTTGGTGTGTGTTTGGCTTTTTTATGCTTTACATTGTGTGTTTGTGTCAAAGGTGTATAAGACTCGTTTTATTGGACTTCTGAATGAATCCAACTTACAAACGTTCTCCCAGAACAGAACTCATTCATAAGTCAGGGACTTGCTATAATACACATGATTAGCAATATTAGACATGAAGAAAGTTTTAAGGCATTCTTGTTTAAAATCAGCCTTTTTAAGGGCCGGGGGCTCAGGGGCTTACGTGCCTGCTTCGCAGGCGCCAGGTTGAAAGTTCGATCCCCGGTACTACAAAATAAATAAATAAAATCAGCCTTTTTGAGGGATAATTTTCATACAACAAAATGCAGTGAGTGTGTCCGCGTGAAATTCTGTGCAGTGGATTGTATATAAATTGTACTTCAATGCAGTTGATCTTTTAAAAATCTGTGGAAGATTGCCATTGTCTACTGCCGTCATAAAACATTGTGTCTTTTCAGTTAAGATGCTGTATTTAAAGTCTGGGGGCCAGAAACCCTGCAGTTCAAGTTGGCCTTGAACTCATTTTGTAATCCAGGTTGGCCTTGAACTTGCAGGGATCCTCCTGCCTCAGCCTCTGGAGTGCTGGAATTACAAGTGTGCACCACCATGCCCGGCTACCCTGCCGAGTTTTTGAAGAAGAGGCTGCAATGAAAAACAAAAAATAAGTCTTGCTCTGCAGGGTCCGCTGGCATCTCCTCCTTCCCCTTCCGTCTGACCTGCGGCCGCCTCTTACTCGGCAGACACCGCCTGCACCACGATGCTCTCTAGTGACTTCGCGGCTGCGTCCTGGGAGCTCGTGGTCCGGGTTGACCACCCGAGCGCAGAGGAGCAGAGGGATGTCACACTGAGGGTGTCCGGGGACCTGCATGTGGGCGGCGTGATGCTCAAGCTGGTGGAAGAGATCAGTAAGTTGTCTGTTCCTCTCTTGCGCGCCCCCACTTCCAAGCTGGTCCAGCACCCCCCCACACCCCCACCCCC
>RJWM01045582.1:0-12742 GCA_004363535.1 Dasyprocta punctata | reverse complement strand
CTATTAGAGAAAAGAAACAGATCACCTACAAAGGAAAACCCATCAGAATCACAACAGACTTCTCAACACAAACCATCAGGTCAAGAAGAGCTTGGAGTGAAGCATTTCAAGTCCTGAAAGAAAACAACTTCCAACCCAGATTGATGTACCCTGCAAAACTATCTTTCAAAATTAACAGAGAAACAAGATACTTCCATGACAAAGAACAACTGAAGGAATTTATGACCACCAAGCCAACACTCCAAAGAATACTGAAGGACATTTTAGAGAAAGATAAAAAAGACCACAGCTCCAGAAACTGTGGCAGAGGATATCACTGAGTGGGGCTGACAACTGAATAGAGAGGAAAAGTAGGCAGCCAATGGCAGGAAAATAGCATGGCAGAGATGAGGCAGTTCATGTTGGCCTTAACCATTAATGTAGATGGCCTCAATTCACCAATAAAAAGAAACACAGGCAGAGTGGATCAGGAGACAGGATCCATCAATATGCTTTATACAAGAAACACATTAAACTTGGAAGGGGGGTTCATAAACTGAAAGTCAAAGGAGAGAGAACAATGCCATATGTGACAGGGAACCAGAAAGAAGTGGGGGTAGTTTGCCCATTAGCTACATAGTGGACAAGAAAGATATGGCATTTTTATCTAATGGAAAGCTACTCAGCAATAAAGAAAGATAACCTCAAGCCTCTTATAGGTAAATGGATACAATTTAAGATCATGTTCATGGATGAAATGACCCAGTCACATGGGTAAACATCATGTTATCTCCCTAGTACAAAAAAACTAAAGGAGTTAGTAGGATTCAAAATACACAATACATATTGTAAAAATGAAAGGGGAGGAAGTGTCTAAAAAGGGAAGGCAGTGGCCATTGTTAATCTATCATTGGGATTTGAGTCCTATATTGTTTTCACTGAGCTGTTTAGTTTGGTCTTACTCTATTTTGGTTTGTCTAATTTTATTATATTTGATGACGTAGACAGCTATTTCAAAGATAACAAAATACATTATGGTAGCCATTATTGATATCCGATCACCTTGTTTTGAAACCCTGTATTGCTTTCATTATTTTGTTTTGAGTGATTTTATTCTATTTTGGTTTGTTTGATTGTACTGTGACTGATGATATAGGCAACTGCTTGGAAGATAACATGAGGCATTATAGTAATCAGTGTTATTTTACTATGTATTGCTTCCATTGTTTTGTTTTTTATTGGTTGTGTTCTGTACTATTTTGTTTGATTATATCATGCCTGATGGTATGGGCAGTTATTTTGAATATAACAAGAGGTATTATAAGGGGAAAGGAGGAAAGAAGAAAGGGAAAAGGAAAAAGATATACATGTATATGTAAGATAGTTAAAATGACTATCCTACTAAATGCATTAGTTATTGAAAAAGAACAGTTAATACTCATATGATTAGATCAATTTTACATGTCTATATCTGTTAATCTAAACAACCCCTTTGAAGGTAATGATATGCAATATTACAACCACTGTCAAATTCCAATCATCTCTTTCTGTAAACCTATAACGTTATTGTATTGGATTTGTTGTTGTTCTTTATTTGTCTCTTTTGCTTTTTGTTTTTCTTTTCTGTGTCTTTTTCCTCTTAAATAAAACAAACAAACAAACAAAAAATAATAATTCAGGCAGGTGAGTGTGAATGACCAGTCCTCCAGGGTACCATAAAACTCCCCAAATATGTGTTCCTTGCAACCTTGGAGGTGGAAGTAAATAGACCTATTTTTCAAAAAGCATTCCTTGGTCCGGTCATATAACTCAGTGACACAGTGCCTGCCCAGCAGGCATGAAGTTGTGAGTTCGATTTCTGGTACCGAAAACAAACAAACAAAAACCCAATAAAAAGTATTCCCCTCAGCCCCACTATACACTGCACTGCTCAGTGACCCCGCCTGTCTGGTTTTGGTCTGGCGTTGTCAGAATCTGCCTGCTGCTTGAATGAACAGCACTCTCCATGTATCTTGGGAAGAGAATTTAGCTAAGAGTTGAAAACTCGTGGTTGTAAATATTCAGCAGGCCCTTGAATTATTGTTTCAAAACAGCTTTTGTGATGTGGAGAACATGTTTTTGTGTCAGCTGTTCAGTATTTGTTTTAACATACTAAACGACCTCTGAAATATTCACTGCACGGAAACCTTTCTGTGTTTGAGTGGATTGAATTTACAAGCCAAATTAATGCTATAAATTACATTTACATAATTCATTTCCTGCTAAATGGAGTTTATTTGGCCTGCGCCTCTGCTAATATGTATGTTTAAGGAAAACACAGCACCTTTCCTGCTGCCCGCGGAGCTGAGTTCGTCTAAGTAGCATTTAGAAGACATCTCTGTGTTTCTTGTCGCTGGACTCCCCCTGCGCCTCTCCACATCTGAATCTGACAATTAAACAACACACATGTGTGTGGTCTCAGGCACGGGGAGAAACCTGCTAAATGAAATCCGGGCCTGCTTTATTTTTGCTTTGAGGAACATTCTGTGATGTCTTTACAAATCATCTGTTACCTGAATTTTGCTGGTTTTGTGAAGGTCAGAGATGAGCGAACGAGGCTGCAGGCCACATGGAAATGTTGAAACTGGATACTCAGACCTAGAGGGATTCGAAACTGCAAGGAAGGCGGAAAGAGACAGGAGCGTCACCGGTGTGCACAGGGACCTGAGCGGTGGGGTCCCCTTTCCTTTTGCATTTACATTTATTTTCGTAGACGAGGGTGAGGGCCGTCAGTGTATTAGCTACTGCAATTTCAGGTTTTAGAATGTTTTGAACAATATGCTTCAAATCATGCCAATAATTAGGGGGCCCTTCATTATTGAGTGTTATGCCTCTTACGATGTGCCTGGCGGATGGGGACATGGGTCACCTTGCAAGCCTTGGTTTTGTGCGGCCAGCGTGGCAACAGGCATTGTTCGCCTCAATTTCTACTCTCTTTTTTCCAGTATCCTATTAAACCTCTTTGTTAAGAGACCCAGCTGCTTGTTTTCGCTCAAGATAATGACTGAAAAATGTGTTTTAAAAAAATCACAGAGAGCATTATTTCTGGAAGGTCTGTCTCGCTGTTCCTTTTGCTGCTGTCTGGCTGATGGTGACTTTCAATAATCCCATGATAATGAGCATTCATTCAAACACATAGCCCAAATATGCAGTGTACTTACATCACCAGAGAGATGATGGACCACTGCCTTCTCCTTTTGCTTAATGGGAATGGTTATTCATTTTCCCCACCCTGATATTACTTTTTAAATTGAGATGTCATTCGTATATAATAAGATGTGCGAATTTAAGTACCTAGTTGGCTGAATGTAGCCATCTCAGTCAAGATACAGAATATCTCTGTTAACCCAGGAGTCTCCTCACCCTTCATCCTGCTCTATCCCTGTCCATAAAGCAGCCACGGTTTGGATTACTAACACTGGAAGTTAGTCTTGTCTGCTTTTGCACTTTTCAATCACGGAATTCTATAGTACACACTCCTTTTGATCTGGCTGCTTTCACTCAGCATAGTGTTCTGGAGAACACTATGGTGCTGCCTCTATCAGGAGTTTGTTTCTTTTTATTGCTGAGGTACAAGCCATTGTACAGATGTACTACCATTTATGTGTCTCCTGAATATGTCAGTTGTTTTCAGCTTTGACAATTTTGAATAAAGTTGCTGTCAATGTTTTTGTATAAGATTTTGTGCAAATATTTGTTTTTATTTTCTTGGGTAAGTACTGAAGTCTGCATTGCTAGATTTTATGGTAGATGTACATTTTATTTTATAAAAAGCTGTCAAAGAATTGTCCAAAGTAGGTGTATCTTTTTATTTTTTTTGGTGAAAAAAAATCCTAAACATGGATATGTTGAAGATTGAATTTGACCCCATGAGATTATGAGGTAAATAAAGTAAGGTGTACCCTGTCCTGCTTTTTGACTCACTTTTAATTTGGGGAGTGCTTGGTTTTGTCAACAAAGAGATTGGACATGTGGGAAACAGTAGAAGATATTAGGCTGTTTTTTTGCTGTAAGAAAAGCCTGGGCAAGTTTGAGGCAAGCATTCCGGGGAATGAGCATGTGCGACCATTTCCCTGCTGCTGTACGCTCAGGGGACTGCTTGTTTGGGTGGCAGGGATGGTGTGGACATCTTCAAAGAGGCCAGCTCTGCAATCTCATCCTGATGTGGAGCTCATCTTTCTGCAGAGGGAACTCAGTCCATAGCAGCCGCCACGGTGATACAGGAGCTGTGCACATCAACCAGAGAGAAGCATCTGCTGAGACGAAAACAGTTCAGCAAAATGACAGCTTTCTCATGTTTCATAGGACGAAGATGAGGACCTCTTCAAATTGCTAATGTTTTGCTGGACAAATGCTAAGATCTTTTTCACACATAAGCAATTCATATGTCTAACAAGTAGCCAAAAGTCAACAGGTTTAGACATTTTGCAATGTATTTTTCATGACAAGCTTACCTTGATATTACCGAATTACACACACACACACACACACACACACACACACACACACAGAGTTACCGCCAGGCAGCTAAGGAAGTGCGGTGTGAGCTGGGAGTGAGTAAGGCCTCCCTCCTTGGGGAGGAGATTGTTAGAATAAGCAAAGCCCTACTTTAAGCTCAGAGTCTTTGGCCTCTTAATTTTGATCATAGACTCCAGACTCCATCACTACTTTCCGCTTTGCAGATAGGTGTCCAAGTGTGTGTAAGAACAAAGGAAGAACTGAATAACGTGAAATTCTCCATTCGTCTCCATTACTGTGTTATTTCCCCCAGTTTATCATTTACACTGGTGTATCACATTATTCTAGATAAACAAATAAGTTGAAATAAGACTATTTCAGCAGACATTGATTAACATCATTAAAAAAAGAAGCTCCAACATAACAAGAAGAAAAAAACTCAACCCAATTAAAAAATGGGCTAAGGACCTAAACAGGCACCTGACCAAAAAGACAAACAGATGATAAACAAGCATGTGAAGGGATCCTGAACATCATAGATCAACAGAGAATCACAAATTAAAACAATAGTGAGACAGCATCACACACCCGGCTGACTGTCGAAGACTCCAAGTTCTGACAGCACCAGCTGGTGATGAGGTATCGGGCAATTGGAACCCTCACCGATGATTGCTGGCGCTTCGGCCATTGCTTCCAAAACATACTATATTTGTACCAGAAAATCTAGCAATTGCACTCCTGGAATTTACCTAAATGAGTTTAAAATGATTTCACCTGAATATTTTCAGGATATTTATAGTAGCTTTATTCATAATCATCAAACCTTGGAAGCCACCAAAATGTCTGTGGTAGAGGAATGTATAAACGAACTACAGTACATCCATGGGCTATACTAGTACTCAGCTAAAATAGTGAGCAATAAAGGCATGAAAAGATGCAGAGAAGCTTTCAGTGTGTAGTAGACTGTAAAAGAAGCCAGTAGGAAGGAAGTGGGGATACTGTGTAAGTCCAATGCCTTGGTGCACTCTTAAAAGGCAAACTGTGGAACCAGGAGAAGAATCAGTGGTTGCTGGTGCTGGAGAGAGGGATGAGTAAATAGACAGAGTGCACAGTATACTTAGGACAGTGAAATTATTCTATACAGTGCTACACAGATGCATCCATCAAAATGCAGACTCTAAACTGCTGTCTTGAGGTGATAATGATGTGGTAATGCAGGCTGTGGACTGTAACAAATACACCACAGTGGTACCAGGTGTTGGTAATGGGGAAGGCTGGCTACAGGGGTTCAGAGTGAATGGGAACTATTCTTCTCACTCACTTTGCTGTGAATCTAAAATTGCCCTAAAAAATAAAGCTTATATTTTTGCGTTTTTTTTTTTTTTTTTTTTTTTTTTTTTTTTTTTTTTGTGGCACTGGGGATTGAACTCACAACCTCGTGCCTTCCAGGCAAGTGCTGAAACCACAAAGCCAAACTCCCAGCCCAAAGTCTATATTTCTAAACACCAGCATTGATTGTTTTATCTGTAATTGCCTCTAATTTGTCACTTGAGGAACAGCTGCTATTAAGAACAAGCTATCAGGTAAGATGCACAAAATAAACATTGGAACTTCAGAGAAAATATCAGTAACTAATACAAGACCCAAAGACTTGTCCCAGGTACTCATTAGGGATGGTTGACTGGGGAGTTGGAGGTACAAAACTTGGGAACACAGGGCATAAGTAGCGCCATAATCTTCTCAGGTTATGAACATATAATGTAAAGAATGATTTTTATAAAAGATTTTATTTTAGAATAAAACCAAGCCAAATAAAACAGAAAAAGGCCAATCAAAACAAGACAATGTAAGTGACACAAGATTTTAAAACAAGACAATAGGAAATCAACAATGGTTTCCACAATGCCTCTTGTCTTCAAAAAGGAATGATATGTTTTTGAAATTTTTTTTGAGGTTGGTGAGAAGCTCACATTGATCTTTCTTATAGCTTTCAATCTTTTCCCCCTAGTTTGACAAGATGCTGGAGATTTGCTGTTATGGCTTGGATCACAAATATCCCTTGAAGGTCACATGCAAAGGCTTGGTTATTGGCCTGTGGTGCTATTTTTTTTTTTTTTTGTGGCACCAGGGATCAAACTCACAACCTTGCACCTGCCAGGCAGACGCTTAAGCCACTGAGCCAAACTCCCAACCCTCTGTGGTGCTATTTTTAAGTGGTGAAACCTTAGTAGGTGGGGCCTAGTGGGAGGAAGTTAAGCCATTGGGATGTTCCCTGAGAAGCGATACTGAGATGTTAATCTCTTCCTTTCTTGCTTTTTTCTGTCTGGCTACCACTGTGAGCAGCCTTTTCCACTGTGTCCCACTGCCACGATGGACAGTGCTGTGGCACCCCTTATAAGAGGGCATTTTATCGTTGTTGTAGAAAGCTAACGCACATACTGCCAGGGTACAGAGGGTGGTTGCTTACATTCAGTGATCTCTAAAATGCCCACTACCCTAGCCTGTGTGTGACATATATGAATGTGTAGAAACAGCCCCACTGTTTCTTCATGAAGCTTGAAGCCTAAGAATTCGTGGTGAGGCAGGGAGCCTGCCCATCTCACTTGCTGCACAGTTAATATTTTTCCATTTGTTGAACAGAACTGCCTAGAAACAAGGAAGGGAAGGAAATGGGAGCAAGGATAAAAGAAAGGGAGAGGGGAGAAAAGAGGAGAGAGGGAATGGAGACCACTGAGGTGCAGATGTTGATGTAGGGATTTGGGCCAAGGTAGGTGAACAAGGAGTATAGCTCCAAAGCTGGCCTGTGTTGGACCGATGTCTGGTCATTTAGATATCTTTATCAGCTGGAAAGGTCACCCAATTGTGTTTAAGGGAATTTTTCTCTTCACTGAGACTAGCCTCTGAGGGTCAACGCAGTGTCAGATTGGAACATATTTGCTTGCATTTTAAGGTTGAAAATGAGAAAAACCTTTTGTTTACTCTCAAGGATAGATTTTAATTGAATACAGCCCCCAAATTTTAAGTGTGATTTTCCTCCTCCTTTCAAGAACTCCTGCTTCATCCTGGGGAAAGACACAAGTATGAGGACCCGACTTGAAGGTCCACGTGCAGTTCCTTGAGGCTAGAAGTCTGGAGAGGGTAGTGGCAGCAGTAATGCATGGATTTATTTTTATTTTTCCTATCCTATATGTATCCCTTTTATTGTCTTCTGTTGCCTAATTCCTCTGGTTAATGTTTCAAGTACTATGCTGAAATTAGGAGGTGATAGTAAATATTCTAGTCTCTTTCCCAATTTTAGGAGCAATGATTTTAGTTTTTCCCTGTTTAATATAATGCCGGCTATTAGTTTGTCATATATACCTTTTATCATATTCAGGTTTGGTCTTTCTGTACCTGTTTTCTACCTTTTTTTTTTTTATCATGAAGGGGTTTTGGATTTTGTCAAAAGTCTTGTCAGCATCTATTGATATGACCACATGATTTTTGACCTTGCTTCTGTTTATGTGATGCATTACATTTATTGATTTACCCGTTTTGAATTATCCTTGCATTTCCTATATGAAACCTATGATGTACGATCTTTTTGATAATGTGTGGCATTCTATTTATTAATGTCTTGTAGAGAATCTTTCGCTCTATGTTTGTTAATGAGATGAACCAGCCCCAAAGTGATAGTTTTACTTGGCAATTATTTGACTTGCACTTTGGAAGCTGAACGATAGTGATAACAAGAGAGTTATCTTTTTAGTTGGGTCTTTATCTGGTTTTGGGATAAGGGCGATTCTGGCTTCCATAAATGAATCTGGGAGCGCTCCGTCACTTGCAATTTCTTTGAAGAGCTTGAGGAGTTTTGGTGATATAATATCCTTAAACGTTTTGTAGAATTCATCTGTGAATGTATCAGTGCCTGGGCTTTTTTTAGTTGGTAGATTCTTTGTTAGTGTGTGAATTCCATTGCTTGTTATTGGGTTTTTAAGCATATTTATTTCTTCTTTGGTTAGTTTTGGTAGTTTTAATGTGTCAAGGAAACTGTCTGTTTCTTTGAAATTTGCTAACTTGATGGAATATAATTTTTTGAAGTAGTTACTGTCTTCTGGGTTTCCAGACAGTCTGCTTTGATTTCCACTTTTTCATTTCTAATTGCAGTGATGTGAGTCTTTTCTCATTTTTCCTTGGTAAGTCTATCTAGGGGGTTATCTATTTTATTTATTCTTTCAAAGAACCAGTTTCTCAATTTGTTGATACTTTTTACTGTTTTTTAAGACTCAATTTCATTGACTTCTGCTCTTAAGAATTTCCCTCCAAATTTTACTTTGGGGCTGGTTTTTTTTTTGTTTCTCAAGTATTTTAAGATTTCGCATTGGGCAGTCAATCTGAGCTTGTTCTGTTTTCCTAATGTGGACATTGATTGCAATGAATTTTCCTCTTAGAACTGCTTTCATAGTGTTTTGATGAGTTATACTGCCATTATCATTAATGTCCAGAAATTTTTAAATTTATTCTGTGAACCATTGGTTGTTTAGGAATATGTTGTTGATTTCCCAGGAGCTTTTGAGTTTTTCAAAATTTCTTGTTATTGATTTCTATTTTCATTGGAGTGTGGTCTGATAGTATGCATGGAACAATTTCTCAATTTCTATTCTTTTGTAATTACTTAAGCAGGCTTTGTGGATGAGTATGTGATCTATTTTGTAAAAAGTACCAGGTACTTCTGAAAAGATTGTACACTGTCACAGAGTGGTGGTATTCTCTGTACATATCCATTAGGTCCATATGTTCAAAGGTGTTTCAGCTCTGACAATTCATTTTCATGAATTTTTATTTGTTTGATGTATCTCTGCAACAGTGGGGTGTTAAAATCACCTACTATAATTGTTTTAGTGTTTATTTGATCTTTTAATTTCAGCAGTTTTTGTTTTATGAAGATAGATGCTGCAGTATTCAGTGTATATATATTTATTAGTGCTATCTGTTCTTACTGAATTTTTCCCTTAACTAATATGTAGTGAACTTCTTTTTCTTTTCTAATCAGTTTTAGCTCGAAGTTTACCATGGTGATATTAGAGTTGCTAGCCATGCTTGTTTTTGAGATCCTGCTGCATGAAATACTGTTTTCCATCCTTTAATTTTTGATTGATGAATATTTTTTTGGATTAGATGAGTTTCTTGAATGCAACAGATTATTGGAATTTTTTTGATCTAGTCTGCCAGTCTATGTCTTTCAGTTGGAGAGTTCAGGCCTTTAACACTGAGATGTTACTGAGATGTGTTGCTTCTTTATTATCATTGCCTTCTTTATCTGTTGGTGCAAATCCTTTGTCTTTCTTTTCTTGATATTTTTTGTTTTCTGTTTATCCAATGACCTCACTAGTTTCCTTTGCATTTTTAGTTATATCTGGTACATTGTTTTTCTTTCTATAATCAATTTTTTTATTTTAAAGAGGGAAAAACAAAACAAAACATAACAACAACAACAAAAAAAGAAAAACAAGAAACAAAAGAGACAAATAAACAGAAATAAAAACCCCAAAAGAATAACAATATGGGCTTTTGAAACAAGGTGGGAGGAACTTAACAAAAGTTGTTATTTTGCATAGTTATCTTCAAAAGAGTTACTTAGATTACCAGATATAGACATGCAATATTGGTCTAATCCTATGAGTGTTAACTGTTTTGTTCCAAGAACTAATAGAATTAGTAGTACAATCATCTTAGCTATCTTAAATGCGTATATACAAATTTATATCATTTTTGTTTTTCTTTTCTTTTTTACTCCTTTTCCCTGAGTTATTTTTCCCCTTTGAGCAGTTTCTTACCCTTTCACAATATTTATTGAAGATTTTGTATCTTATTTACTCTTTCAGTGTCTTACACTAGGGAGACAATATGGTATTTACACATGTGAATTTGATTTACTTCACTTAAGAATATGGTCTCGTCACATCCATTTACCTATAAAAACCTCAATGTGATGATTCTATATAGCTGAGTAGTATTCCTTTGTATAAAAATACCACATCTTTTTTTCCATTCTTCAGTTGATGGGTATTTGGGTTATTTCAAAGATTTAACTATTACAATTTGTGCTGCTATAAACATGGGTGCACATATGGCACTGTGGTATGATGTTTTCAGTTCTTCTGGGAACACATCCAGAAGCGGAATAGCTGGGTCAAATGGGACCTCCAATCCCAACTTTTTGAGGAACTTCCAGGCTGATTTCCACAGTGGTTACACCAGTCTACACTCCCACCAACAGTGAAGAGTTCCTTTTCCCCCACAGCCTCTCCAGCATTTGTTATTGGTGGTTTTCCTGATCCTGGCCACTCTTTCTGGAGTGAGAGGGAATCTCAGTGTTGTTTTAATTTGCATTTCTCTAATGACCAATGATGCTGAACATTTTTTCATGTATTTATTTGCCATTTGTATTTCTTCAGCTGAGAAGTGTGTATTCATCTCAGATGCCCATTTTTGGATTGGGTCTTTGAGTTTCAGGGGCCTGATTGTTTTTTAATTCTTTATATGTTCTAGATAGAAGTCCTTTGTCTGAGGGACAATTGGCTGAGACTTTTTTCCAATTCATGGGCTTTGTTTTCACTCTGTTGGAGATTTCCTTTGATATGCAAAAACTTTTTAATAAGATGAGATCCCAGTTGTTGATTCTGGGAAGTATTTTTAGTGCAGTTTGATTTTTTTCATGAATTCTCTGCCTACCCCTATGTCTTCAAGATTTCTATCTACTTTGTCTTCCAGCAGATTTAGTGTTTCTGTTTTAATATTTAGATCTTTGATCCATTTTGACTTCAGTTTAGTGCGTGATGATAGGCATGGGTCTAGTTTTAGTTTCTAGCATGTGGAAAGTCAGTTTTTCCAGCACCACTTATTAAAGAGGCTCTCTTTCTTTCAGTGAACATGTTTGGCCCCTTTGTCAAAATGAGGTGTCTGAGTGTGTTTGTAGTTATAGCTGTATCTTCTAATCTATTCCATTGATCTTCAGGTCTGTTTGTATGTCAGTACCATGCTGGTTTATCACAGTAGTTTTGTAATATAACTTCGTCAGGGATTGTGATGCCTCCTGCCTTACCTTTGTTGCCCAGAATTGCCTTTGCTATTCTAGGTCTCTTCTGGTTCCAGATGAATTTTAGAATGATTTCTCTAGATCTGTGAGGAATTATAATGGTATTTTGATTGAAATTTCATTAAATCTGTATAACAATTTTGGGAGAATGGCCATTTTCACAATGTTTGTTCTTCCTATCCATGAACAAGGAATGTCTTTCCATTTTCTGAGATCCTCTTTGATTTCATTTTTCAGTAATTTTCAATTTATAGAACTTTTACTTCCTTTGTTAGATTGATTCCTAAGTATTTCATTTTTTTGCATGCTATTGTGAAGGGTGTGGTTTTTCTTATTTCTCTCTCAGTGAGTCTGTTGTTTGTGTATAGGAATGCTACTGATTTTCGAGTGTTGACTTTGTATCCAGCTACATTACTGAATTTGGTTATTACATCTAGAGGTCTAGAGTTTTGAGGGTCTCCTATGTAGAGTATCATGTCATCTGCAAATAATGATAATTTAACTTCTTCTTTTCCTATCCTTATTCCTTTTATTTCTCTGTCTTGTCTAATTGCTCTGGCTAATGTTTCCAGCACTATATTGAATAGGAGTGGTGACAGTGGACAGTCTTGTCTTGTTCCTGATTTTAGAGTGAAAGCTTTCAGTTTTTGACCATTTAATATGTTTTTTTTTATTTAAGAGAAAAAAAGACATATATAACAAAGACAAAAAGCAAAAGAGACAAACAAACGACTAGAGTAAATACACAACAGTAACATTACAGGTTTAAAAAACAGGATAGAATTTTGACAATGGTTGCAATATTGCATATCGTTATTTTCAAAATGGTTGTTTACATTAATAGATATAGACATGTAAAATTGATCCAATCGTATGAGTATTAATTGTTCTTTATCCATAACAAACACATTCAGCAGTGTGTTCATTTTAGTTATCTTACCTATACATATATACAGATTTATATCTTTTCCTTTTCCCTTCCCTCTTTCCCCCTTTTCCCTTCCCAATTACTTTTGCTCTTCAAGCTGTTTTTTACCCTTATCTAGTATTTTTTTTATTTAAGTGAAAAGAAAAAAAAAGACACATATAGCAAAAACAACAAGCAAAAGAGACAAACAAATGACTAGAGTAAATGCACAACAGTAACATTGCAGGTTTACAAAACAGGATGATAGAAACTTGACAATA
>RJWM01045581.1:0-12707 GCA_004363535.1 Dasyprocta punctata | reverse complement strand
TAGGAAGAACAAACATGATGAAAATGGCCATTCTCCCAAAATTATTATACAGATTCAAGGCAATTCCAATCAAAATATCACCTGCCTACCTCACAGAGCTAGAGAAAGCATTCCTGAAATTCATCTGGAACCAGAAAAGACCTAGAATAGCAAAGGCAATTCTGAGCAACAAAGGGAAGGCAGGAGGCATCACAATCCCCGACTTGAAACTATACTACAAAGCTGCTGTGATAAAATCAGCATGGTACTGGAATCAAAACAGACCTGAAGATCAATTGAATAGATGAGAAGATACAGCCACAACTACAAACACACTCAGCCACCTCATCTTTGACAAAGGGGCCAAACAGGTACATTGGAAGAAAGATAGCTTCTTTAACAAGTGGTGCTGGAAAAACTGGCTTTCTATATGCCGTAAACTAAAACTAGATCCATGCCTATCACCATGCACTAAAATAAAGTCAAAATGGATCAAAGATCTGAATATTAAAACAGAGACCCTAAACTTACTAGAAGACAGAGTAGGTAAAAATCTTGATGACATAGGAGTAGGCAGAGAGTTCATGAACAAAAATCAAATTGCACGCGAAACACTTTCCAGAATCAGCAACTAGGATCTCATCTTACTAAAAGGTTTTTGCATGTCAAAGGAAATCTCCAACAGAGTGAAAAGAAAACCCACAAATTGGGAAAATATCTTAGCCAATTTTTCATCACACAAAAGGACTTCTGTCTAATACGTATAAAGAATTAAAAGAAATCAGGTCCCTAAAATTCAAGGACCCAATCCAAAAATGGGCATCTGAGATGAATACACACTTCTCAGAAAAAGAAATACAAATGGCAAATAAATATATGAAAAAATGTTCAACATCAATGGTCATTTGGGAAATGCAAATTAAAACAATGCTGAGATTCCATCTCACTCCAGAAAGAATGGCCAAGATTAAAAAATCAACCAACAACAAATGCTGGAGGGGCTGTGGGGAAAAAGGAACTCTTCTCCACTATTGGTGGGAGTGTAGACTGGTGCAACCATTGTGGAAAACAGTGTGGAGATTCCTCAAGAAGCTTGGATTGGAGATCCCATTCATCCCAGCTATCCCACTTCTGGGCATTTTCCCAGAAGAACTGAAAACATCATACCACAGTGATATCTGTGCACTCATGTTTATAGCAACACAATTTGTAATAGCCAGATCTTGGAAACAACCCAAGTGCCCATCTATCAAAGAATAGATAAAAAAGATGTCGTATTTTTATACAATGGAGTACTACTCAGTTATTTAGAAAGATTGCATTGAGACTTTTATAAATAAATAGTCATGACTTGAGACCATACTCATAAGTGAGATAAATCAAACCCACATGTGTAAATACTGTATTGTCTCCCTAGTTTAAGAAACGGAAAAAGTATATATGATACAAAATCTATAATAAATACTATGTAAGGGCAAAAAGCAGCTCGAAGAGCAAAAGTAATTGGGAAGGGAAAAGGGGGAAAGAGAAAAGGGAAAAGGAAAAGATATAAATCTGTATATATGTATATGTAAGTTAACTAAAATGAACACACTGCTGAATGTATTCATTACTGAAAAAGAACAATTAATACTCGTATGATTGGATCAGTTTTACATGTCTATATCTGTTATTGTAAGTAACCATTTTGAAGATAACAATACGCAGTATTGTAACTGTTGTCAAGTTTCTATCATCCTGTTTTGTAAACCTGCAATGTTACTGTTGTGCATTTACTCTAGTTGTTTGTTTGTCTCTTTTGCTTGTTGTCTTTGTTATATATGTCTTTTTTTTCTTCTTCGCTTAAATAAAAAAAACACAAAAACACAAAAACAAAAAGATACAGAGAAATTTAATTTAATTAATTAATTTATTTACGTCTTTTTAAGACAGGGTCTCACTATGCAGTTCAGGCTGGCCTTGAGCTCACTTTGTAGCTCACGCTGGTCTTGAACTTGCAACAATCCTCCTGCCTCAGCCTCCTGAGTGTGGGATTACAGGAAACCCGGGGAGAAATTTTAAATAGAACTGCCCTTTCTGAAAGAATGGGATTGCTGTCATGTTATGAAGTAGCTTCTGGATATGCTGTGTATAGCTTTAGCTGTCTAACAGAATTTGTAGTGGTAAAATCACAGGGTTTTTTTGGTTCACTTATTCCTCAAGAGAAGAACTCCCAGGAAAGTAACATTTTGTTTAAATAAAGGCTGATCAATGAGTGGCAGTCAAATTCTCCTCCTGTTTTTACAAATGCTTCCTTTTTCAAGACATAGCTCAAATACTACCCCATCTCCATATGCATTATTAAGCTCCCCCTAGGTATTCACTGGCCCCTCCTCTGTGTTCATGGTTCACACCACTGTTATTGTACTTACTATTTTACATCACTTGGTGTGCATCTTTCTCCCTCAGTAGAGTGACAATATGCTGGATGAGAATACAATTCCAAGGGTTGGGGATTTAGCCCAGTGGTATAAGCACCTGCCTGGCAAGCATAAGGTTGTGAGTTCAATCCCAGGTACCAAAAAAATAAAAATAAATAAATAAATAAAAGAATACAATTCCATCTTTTTTCTCCATTGAATTCCCAACTCTGAATACATTTATAACAAAGCACACATTGAATATGTTTACAGGACTGAAATTAAATTTGGGGGGAAGATTCTAATAGCCCATAGCAGGATTTGAGCTTTCAAATCTTTATCAATGATAAGTAGGAAGTAAGCAATTATACCTACAGATAATGCAAAACTGGTAAGGATAGTGAATGCATTGAGTAACAGCATCTTCTCAAATCTTTTAAGGAAAATAAAGTTAACCTAACCAAAACAAGTTTAATGGAGATAAAGTGCAAGATCTATACAGTACTTCCACTCCAAATGCCAATTATAATAATATGAGAGCAAAAAAGTAGCTTATTACTAGCACATGTAAATAAAGTTATGGGTTTTAGATAATATAAACTTAATACAAGTCAAAAATATGACGTGGCTGACAAACAGGTGACTGTCCACAGGTGGAGTTGAGAGACACAGGTGGTCATTATGAGGCGAAGTCCTGGTCTTACTGTAAAATAAACTATGCAGTTCATATACTTCTCAGACATATTTTCTATTTGAGTGCATAATACTTCGAAAGTGGGTTTAGGGAAACTAGAAGACATACAAAAGGATCAATGATACATGAATTTAAAACCATTCTTTGATGGCTAACAGTGATGGTAATGTAGGATCTAGAAAAATAAAGATTCAAGATATATATATATATATATATATATATATATATATATATATATTGCTATATGGCCCTACAAAATGCAACAAGGTTAGTGGATAAGTAGCATCAACACGAGGGAAATTTCTTTAGTTAGAATTGATTAAGGATGGAAAGTAAGTTTAGAATGCAATGAAATTTGTCAGAAGGCCTTTTAATACTGTTTTTTCCAACTTTCAAATTCTCTGCTTCTAAGCTCTTTGGTTAGGTTAAAAATAAATGGATGCTTCTTGGTAACATCGTCAGAATACTTGATCATTTCTAAATATTATGTCCCACTGGAAATGAGTAGTCATAATACCCTGACATTTCATTAACAGAGTAAAATAGCTAATTTTTGCAAAGTATTCAGATCAAGTTTTAAAAATCTGACTGAGTTGGGCATGGTGGCACACTCTTGTAATCCCAGCACTAGGAGGCTGAGGCAGGAGGATCATTGTGAGGTCAAAACCAGCCTGTGCTATATAAGTGAGTTCAAGGCCAGCTTGCGCTACACAGTGAAACCCCGTCTCAAAAAACAAACAAACAAACAAACAAACACCTCTTTGAAACGGCCTCTATCTGTTGTAAGGACTAGACTTTAGGCTTGTGTGCCAGATGATCTTTCCAAAGAATTCAACTTCCGAAGTATTTCTTATCTTCTAGTTGAGAGCGGAAGTCTGCTTTGATTTACATAGCTGGAGTTGCTGAGCATATTTTGATTCTTTTCTATGTAGTCATCATTCTTTTGGAGAAGATTTAAATATGGAGTGAGAGGAAATACATTTGAATGTGTTCCACTTGGAAACCTGATGTCACCTACATCAACAAAACAGACATTGCTGGAGACAAGCTTTTGGTGGCTGAAAGTGCTGCATTTTTTAAATGTCATAATCTAAATGTATTCTGCAAATTTATGAGCCAGAATATATTTACTAGGAAATGGAGATAATTTATCTTTTTCTTAAGTGGAAAAGAAAAGAAAAAAACAACAAAAAACTTGTTCTAGTATCATCTATTACTGAATAACCAGTAGTTTTTTCTGTGCTTAGTTTTTTATGAAAAGGAAGGAAATGGCACAAGGAAGTAATAAAGGCACACCCAGTAAGCTTGTGTTAAGAATTTAGTATGGGAGATTGGGGGAAAAAAATCATGGTTAGAAATTTAGCTTGCATGTGGTAGAAATGACAATGGACAAAAAGACGTAAGTTTCACATTTTTGGCTCAGGCCTTCATTTAGATATCTATATGACATGAAGAGTCACTTTCTTCCCTCATAAGAGAAGAAACAATTGTGTAGAGGTCAATTAGGGAAAAGGTGACGGCCCAGGATTTGAACTTAGGTCTCACTAACTCCCAAACTCATCGTAGCCAATACTACTTTTATCCCTCAACATCTTACCACACAGCATCTCTCAGGGATAAAAGAAGAGGGTCAGCTTTTCTGCAAACAAAGTATACTCTGCAGTGGAGATCAGCAAACTCTCTCTGTCGAGGGCAGAGCAGTAAAAATTTTCAGGTATTGTTGGCCATATGGTCTCAGTTGCAACTACTGAACTCTGCCCTGGTAGCACAAAACAAGTCAAAGAGAATATGTAGGCAAATAAGCATGGTCACATTTCAATAAAACTATATTTTTATAAACAGGTGATAGTATACAGCATCAAAATAAATTAATCAGGGATAAACTCAATGAAAGAAGTACAAGAGCTGCAGATTACGGTTTGGATCTTAAATGCCCTGTAAAACACCATGGGCAAGCTGGGCGTGGTAGCGCATGCCTTTAATCCCGGCACTCTGGAGGCTGAGGCAGGAGGATTGTTGTGGGTTCAAAACCAGCCTGGGCTACAAAGTGAGTTCAAGGCCAGCCTCAACTGCATAGTGAGACGTTGTCTCAAAAAATAGGGTCAGGGATTGAGTTCAGTGGCCTAAGCGACTACCTGGCAGGCTCAACATTGTGAGTTTGATCCCTGGTACCAAAACAAACAAACAAACAAAAAAACACCATGGGCATGAAGGCTTGGTCCCAGCCCATGGCATTACTGGGAGGGGGTGTGACCACTGGAAGCAGGGCCCCATGGCAGGAAGTGAGGTCACTGGTAGTGCCCTTGAAGAGGATATTGGGACCTTGGCCCTTGCTTATCTCTCTCTCTGCTTCCTGAGACCACGAAATGAGTAGCTTTGCCCTACCACGCAGCCATGCCAGAATGCTCTGCTTCGCCACAGGCCCAAAGCAAGAGAGCCAAGTGACTGTGGATTGAAACCTATGAAATCATGAGCCAAAAGGAATTTTTTCACCTCTTGATTTGTTTCATAGCAAAGGAAACCCAAATAATACATTGTATGGTGATGATCACAAAATATTTTTGAAAAAACTTACGTAACACTTGAATAAATGGAAAGCTGTCCCAAGTTCATGGACTGGACATTGTTAAGATGTCAATACTCTCCAAAATGCGGATTCAATGCAACCTCTATTAAAATCCAAACTAGCATTTTTTTCCTGAAATTGGCAAGTTGGTAATAAAGTTCACCTGAAAGTGTAAGAGATTCAGAATAACTAAAGCAATACTGAAAAAAACAACAAAGTTGGAAGACTCATACTTTCAGGTTTCACTTACTACACAGCACCAGTAATTAAGATGGTATGTTATCAGCATAAAGCAAACAAATACACACATAAAACAAAATTGAGAATCTAGAAACTCTTACATTTATGGCCAATTGATTTTTTTTACTAGGGTGACAAGACAATCCAATGGGAAAAGAATAATATTTTAACAAATGATTCTGGGACAACTGGCTATCTATGTGCAGAAGAATGAAGACAGGATCTTACTTCACACCATATACAAAATTTAACTCAAAATGGATCAAAACCTAAACATCGAAGCTAGAACTTTAAAACTTTTAGAAGAAAAAAAAAATAGGACTGAATCTTTGTTGCCTGAGACTAGGCAATACTTTCTTAGAGAAGACACTAAAAGACAAGCAAAAAAGAGATAAATTAGACTTCCTAAATAATAAAAACTTTTATTTTCAAGAGAGTGAAGAAACATAATACACAGAAAAAGAAAATATTTGTATGTATCGGATGAGGAACATGTATCTAGAACATGAAGTTCTTATGCTCAAGAGCAAAAAGAATTCTATGTAACAACTTCAAAATAGAAAAAGCTTTGAAAAAATATTTCTGCAAAGAAGATGCATGAATGGCTGATAAATACATGAGAAGATGCTCATCACCATTAGTCACCAGCAAAGTGGAAATCAAAACCCCTAGAAGGGTCAAAGTCAAAAAATGTTCCGGAGAGGTGGAGAAACTGGCATCCACATAGATTGCTGTAGGGATTGTGAGATAAATCAGCTGCTTTGCACAGGTTTGGTAGTTCCCCAAAATGTTAAACATAGTTACTTCATGACCCAGCAAGTCCATTCCCATGATATATCAAAAGACCTAAAGACATGTGTTCTCCCCAAAACCTATATGTGAATGTTTACAGCAGCATTATTTATAATAGTAACAATAGAAACAACTCAAATGTCCAACAAGTGATGAATGGATAAATAAAATGTGATAATCCACAAAATGGAACATTACTTGGTCATGGAAACCAACAATATTCTGATATTTACTACAACTCTGATGATCTTGAAAACATTATGCCAAGTAGAAGCCAGACATGAAAGACCATGTGTTATATGACTGTACTTTCACGAGATGTAAAATATGTCCATTACAGGCAAATTCATAGAAATTTAGATTACTGGTTACTAGGTGCAGAAGGAAAGGAAGAAGGAAAATAGAGACTGAACGCTGATGAGCATGGAGTTTTTGGAGGCCTACTCATCTGGGATCTGATTCCACAGAGTCAGATCTTGTAAAAACACACTGATTTTATCATACTGTTTTCCAAGTGGGAGGAGAATAATCCTGCAGGAAATCACAGATTCAGATTTCCAACAGCATAGAGCTACAGGAAGATAATCTAGTCTAGTGCTTTCTCATTTTTTTAAACTTATCCCTTTTTTTGTTTTAAGTCACAGATCCCATTGAAAATGTGATGATTGATATGGATCTATACCTAACAAAATGGTCGAGGTTTTGTTGTAATTCAAGGACCTCCTAGACTTGTGTCCTAGTATAAAAATCTCTGAATACTAACCCCTTTAGAAACATTCCCAAGACTGGCCAAATTTTTGCTAGGTTCAAAGATCTACTGAAAAAATTATTCAACATTTCTCAAAAACCCCATCAAATATTTAACAGTGTTCCTTCTCAGCAAAGTCCTCTGTATGTGTTTGCAAGTATGGAGTGAAAGAGCAGTAGGTTCATATGGTCTACCATCAGAAAAAGGGAAACAAATGCTCAGGGCTTTGCAAACCTGCTGGCATCAAAAGAATGAGCGTCCAAAGTTTCAGAGATCCAGTCACTAAACCTACACACTGGTGTGCATTCCTTTGGATAAATTATCCCTATTAGAATAAAGTGATGGTGGCTTACCTTTCTTTGAATTCAGCATTGTCCTGGGCAGACAGTATAGATTTATAGGACACTGGAGAAACAACCGAAATTCAGTCACTGAGAGTGTAGAGAGGATACAGCAATGGCAGTGAACATACCTAGAGAACCCCTGCTTGCCCTGGAGTCAGGCTTTCTTGCTGCTGCTTACTGTGGTTAGAGGGAAACTCCACCTTTCCTGGTGACTGTGCCACAGACCACAAGCATAGCATGCTGATGCCGACTGGCCACACTGGGCCAGGGGAAGGGAGAAGTGTGATCAGAAAGTTAGGTCATCAATATAAACAACTTTCACAGCTTCTATTACACCAACAAATATTTTTCTGGCTCCGAAAAGTAATATTCACCCGAATGAGAATGTTATTTACAGTCAGGGAAACAGGATGGGTTTGAACCTCTCCTTTATGCCCAGAGTCACCTTATTCAAAGCACTCTTGAAATAGGAAGATAAATCGGACATCCAACAGCTTCCTCCTTTTCCCAAACTCAGTTTTACTTTTACACCTACACAAGGACTACAGGCTTCCAAGAGCAAGGTCAGGGGAATCCGTAACACTGGGCAGAAAGCACACCCTGCTTCCAAGCCTTCTGCCCCTGCATCTGCCTTGTGATTAGCCTCTGTGGAGGTGAGTACACTGAATTGTACTGAAGGCTGTTGAGTCTTTAAGCACACTATATAAATAGGATAAAGAAGGAAATTCTTTCTTACCATACGCTTTCCTCCCAGTGGTGTACTAGTACTACAGGATTTGATAAAGTTACTCAGCTATTACAGCAATGATTCTTTTTATGTGTCTCATTTCCCAGCAAACCAAAAAATTACTGTCATCATTTCAGGTCAATCTAACCTTCCTCCCTAAAGTAAGGAAGGGATGGAAATCATTATTCTGCTACCAATTCTCCTTGCCCCAGATTTTTGGAAGACATAAGAAAATAGCTAGAGAAAGGTCAGAAAGGTACAATCTCAATTTTTACAAAACAAAAAATAACACAGACAGGGTTGTTACTGCTTTCATTTCCCCTATAACACTTTATTGCACTGTTTGTTTATATGTGATCAAAATATACAGAGAATGTTTAAACTTAAAAAAAACTTATGGCAGTAAAAGACACATTGCCAAGATGATGGGATGAATGTCTTTGAACTGAGAGGGAGTTTGTGAGTGTTAGGAGGATTAACGGCAATGTGTCTTTTACTTTTAAAACATTTTTTAAAAATTTAAGCATTCACCATATTTTTATCACCTCATGTTGATGAAGCATTTAGGGCAATTTCTGTCAAAAAAAAGAAGAAAGAAAAAAAGAAATATTACTGTGTGTCCTCAATCACCTTATTCACCAGACCTAGTACTGTGTGACTTCTGGCTCTTCCCCAAAGTCAAAATGACCATGAGGGCAAATGCTTTTAATCGATTCAGGACTGAGATAGAAATGACAGCACGACTGAAAATACCTACGAAAGAAGACTTCCAGACCTGCTTTAGAGAGTGGCAAGAACAATGGGATAAGTGTACCTACAGCAAAGGGAAGCATTTTGAGGGAAATTAATAATGGCATATCTTTTACGGTAATAAGTTTTAAAAATAAACATTCACTGCATTATTTGATCACATATGTATGTCCCAATAAATGCCTGCTGGGCAAAGACCATGCTTTATTCATCCTAGCTACCTAAGCCACAACCCAGTAACGTACTTGGTTCCTGAATACCTGAATGCAAGCACACACAGATGCAGGCAGAGGGATTCATGTGGGGTGCCAGTATTCTAATTCCGTGACTTCAGAGTGCTGGAATGACAGGGATGTTAGCTCCATGCTCAACATTCAGCACAAACTGGCCTTGAAAGATGGTAAGAAAAATGTGTTGGGCATCATAGTGCTTTTTCCTCCTCTGAAACCCAATACCACGTAATACTGAAAGCTTTTTGAGTGAGAATTAATCATGATGGTATCAAAATGTTCTGTGTGAATTGATTCTAGTTCCTTTATGGGTTGAGGGTTGGTGAAGTATTCAGTTAAAAAGCAACTCCTGGCCAACAGGTCTTTGAACTGAAGACCTGCCTGTGAGTTGAGATCAGGGCCAACCTGTCTCCAAACAGGAGAAACTCCACAAAGGCTTTCAAAGACCAGGTTTGTTTTTCACATGTGTAATGTTCCTGGCTAGTGCTGAAAGAAAATTAATTAACTAGCAATGAGATGAGTCCATGTTTAATGGGAACCTGGAGGCCCAGGTGTGGAGAATGCATCTTTTTTTTTTTTTCTTAGCAAACTCAACATGTTAGAAAAGTCCATTCAAGTGTCTATCAGGCCTTCTTAGACTATGCTATTTAAAATAGTTCCTCCAGCCCATTTTATTTTTCATTTCACAGCATATACTCCATTATGTTTATTTATCTGTATACTGTCATTCTTTCCATCGACAAAGCATGACAGCTGGGAGTCTGCCTGTTCCCTACCTCACGCCTCTAGGAAAAAGTGTCTAGGAACAAGCTTGGCATGGATCTGTTTCTCAATAATTATTTATACAGCAATGTTACTGAATTGACAAACATTTACTCACTGAGAGCCAGTCTGTAATTTGAGATAAAGCAGAAAGGTCTGAGAATGAGTTAACAGGTTGATAATTAAAACACACCATCTCACACACACACACATACTCACACACACACATACGGTTGGAGCAGAAATCCTCAGGAAATGTATACCGAGAGCCAAGAGAACATATTCCTTTGACAACAGCTTCATTCAGATCAGGGGAAGAAACAGGGCCAATCAGTATGACAGATTTGGAAAGAAATTTGCTATATTTTACTAAGACCAGGGGGGAAAAAAAAAAGACTCGCTACAAGTAAGCCAGATGGAATAGAATGCTATGAAACTTACAGCAGATGGCACTAAAATATTAAACTAACATTTCCTTATGCTCCAAGCTGAGTTCTCCATTAACAGTGAGTACAGGATGTCTATTTTAAAACATGCAGATGAAAAATGAATCCTGTATTGTCAAATTCTTTTGCTAAAAACAACTCTAAGCATTAACACCTAATGTGCTTTTGCACAAAGGAGATGTTAATAATATGCAGGCCAGGTTATGTCTGACAAAACCACCCAGAATGAGAGAGGGAAAAAAAGCCCCGTTTCAGAAATTTGTTCAAAAACAGGATCAGGGTGATAAAGCCGTGAAAATCTGCTTCTCTGATTTCCATAGCAACGGCAGCAACCCTCAGAAAAACACTTTAAAAAACAGATTTGTTTTTCTTCTTTCTAAATACCTTTGCATGATATTTCTGGATAATGTTGAAATACAACTGACGTTGCACAAGGTGTAAACACTCTGCCTGCTCCAATTGCTTCAGTATTAAGATGGTGGCTTTGTCATTTTCTCACTGAACCCACAATGGTGGTTCCACTGGCAACAGCACAACACACAACTCTCTGGGGACACCCAGAAAAGTACTGTCAACTGGCAGTCAGGCTCACAAACACTTTCAGGCTGCCAGGAGCTACCTGGTCAGAAAAGGTACTCTCAAGATTTATAAGCCATGCAATCAACATGGTAAATCACCTGTTTTACAAATACTGTTTGAAAGTACCACCTGAAGAGGAGTCACAGGATATTCGCTTATTTTATCACTGAATCAGGAGTTTAGAGACTATCAAGTCCTGGTTACCAAGAAATCAAGAAGAGAATCAAAACCAGAACCATGTAAACAAGTGAGCAGTGAAGAATCCAATCAGGATTCTGTATGTTTGGAAACTTTCATGATAAAATATTTGGAATAAGGGAAATGCATCTGATTATCACATAATATGCAGAAAACTTTCCCTTGCTCTATGTTCTTATTATAGTTAATACAGTGGAAAAATAGAAGTTGAGAGGAGTTTGCTCATTGGCTAATTAAAAATGACCAAGGGAAGGAAAAATCTCATTAGGAGCAATGTTAGAGGAATGTGAATATGAACTGAGAATTTGATGGTATTAAAGCATTTATTAGCTGCAATAATCATCCTGTAGTTACATAAGAAGAATATTTCTATTTTTAGAGATGCACACAGAGGCATTTAGGGGAATTTTGGTGGCTGTGACTTAATTTTAAAATGCTTCCTCTAAGAACAGAATAAACAAATATAACAAGGTGATAATTGTTAAATTGATACCATTATATAGAAATTCATTACACTGTTCTGTCTGACCTACGAATGTAATTATGCATTATAACCTATTTTAAATATCTTGAAAAAATAAAAACATGAAGACTCATTTTAAATCATAGGTGAGAGTTAAGTAGTATTTGCAGGGCCAATCCTTACCTCACTGTCTCTAAAGGATGATTAAGATATAGATATAGATATAGGTATAGATATAGATATATATACTATTTCATGGATGACAATAATTTGTCAGTGCTTTTGAAATATTTTATATGGATTTTTGGAGTGAACTGGTACATGATTATTTTTGAAAACATGGATATGTAGACAAAGAAGATGAAGCAAAATACCCCAAGCAAGCACGTTATTACAAGAAGCCCCCTTATATAGGAATGAAATGCTGCCTGCATCTACCACCTGCCTGGTGCAGTCCACTCGCCTTGCAGGGGTCCAGACAGATAAAAGCTTGGCCTGAATTAGAAGCACAGGAAGGCTCACTTCCTGCTTAGGATAACTGAATGCTTAAAATGAAAATGGGAGGTGTTTTTTTTGTTGTTTTTTTTTTTTTTTTTTTTAGCAAAACAGCAATCCTTTGAGGCATCTCATGGAAAGAAATGAATTCACAAGGATTTGCCAACCCACTCTAAGGGGGTAATTCCATGTTTATCACTGTGAGAACAAAACTGAACTTTGCTCCCAATATTCTTCCTAAAGGATCTGACATTTTAGAAGGTAGTTGTCCATAAAAAGAATCATGGACCTGAAC
>RJWM01045580.1:0-12750 GCA_004363535.1 Dasyprocta punctata | reverse complement strand
GAATTAAATGGTCCTTGATTAGGAGCAGCTGTGCAGGTGGCGTCCTCAGGAAAATGGGACGCACAAGCGGGCCTTTTCAGAAAGAGTGATTATTAGTGCTTATCTGTTTATATTGGCAGTGGCACTTCCGCCAGGCGGGCGGTTTGATCAGATGGCTCATCCTGCCCCACCCCTCCCTGCCACCTTCCTCCTTCATTGATACCTGCTCCCTCCTGGTCTGCCAGGTGTCTCAAGGGACCTCCTGGCACTGGTGGCAATAGGGAGCCTCTGTATTGGCAGAGCTGGGAGCCTTCACACTTGCACAGGTAGCTGCCCCTGTACAGATGGGTGCTTCTACATGGTGGGGCCTCAAACCTCTGTAGCCTCAAGGATGGAGGTTTCTATGCTCATTAGGACAGTTGCCTCTCTGCTTACACACACTCATGCTTTCGCACTGGCTGATACAGGAGCCTCTGACCCTAAAAGGAGGCACTGCCGTGCTGGGAGGAATCATCAGCAGGATACGGACCATGCCAAGTGTTTGTATATTGCAGAGATGAACTCGTTTCTCCTTTGCCCTGAGCGCCTTCCCTGGAAGAACAGGAGGGCTTCCCGGCAGCAGGGGCATCTGAGGTGTAGCAAGAGGGTACTGCTGAGGTGATGGGAATAGAGTTCACGGGCAGGATGCAGAAGTGAGGCAGGTGCAGAGGTCGAGCTGGGAGTATCCACAGGGCAGGGATGGGTGTGAATGTCGTGGGAGGTCTGCAGTCCACACTGGCCAGGAAGAGTGGTTGGCAAGGGTAGAGATGGGCGTGTCTACGCTCTCATCAATAGGGGCCCCTGTGTTTGCTAGGACAAGTGCTTCAGTGGGTGGGTGCATCTACCCCAGCAGGATGGCCCAGCTCCCTGGGCAGCGCTGAGTCTGCTCAAGCAGGGAGCTTCTCCAGGGAGAGGGCTGAGCGCTTCCCTCCTGCGCTGCTCCCTGGCATTTCCTGTCTCTTTCTCAGTAGCACCAAATTGACTCCACTGATTTCCCCCTGCACCTGACCATCCCTGAGCTCAGCCCAGGGCTACGCTGCCTGCAGATGGACAGGACAGCCACACTACGGGTGGCAGGGGGCAGGGAGAGACAGTGACAAGAGGAAGCAGGACCACTGGTGACCTATCCGTCCAGGAGTGGTGTGACAAGGGAAGGGCCCCGTGCTGGGGAGAGTCCATGGCCCAGAGTGGGTTCCAAGCAAGGGTCCTGGTACCCAGAGCCAGAGAGGCCAGGGTGGGTGACACCCGGGACCCCCAGCACCACCCAGCAGCCCCATCCCTAATCCCTCACAGCCCAGCTCCTGGCAGGGGCTGCTGCGAGATTCCCTGTGCAACCCTGACACGGGGCTGTAGCTAAAACATTGGTCTGGCAGTTTTCCCTCTTTAAGTCGAAGTGTGATGTTGGCAGGCAGTGAGCTGTGGTGGCAGGCTGCCAGGGGGAGCATGTGTTGGAAATCCTTGCTCCACGTTGCAGCAATCTGGGGCTCCCCCACCCACAAACTGCTCCAGAGCCAGCCAGCCACGGGGGCCAGAGCCTGGCACTGGAGGGGAGCAGCCACTGAGATTAGGGGGATGAGGAGGCTGGGAGAACCAGGATAGAGAGACATGAGTAGGGACACCCAGAACCGGGATGAGGGCATGGAGACACAGGAACAGAACCACAGCCAGGGACAGAGATGCATAGCGAGACACAAACACAGCCAGAGAGGATCTGAGGGACACGGAGGACCAAAGTCAAACAGGCCCAAGGAAGACAGAAAGGTAACAGAATTTAATGAAGACAAGCACAGCCAAGCATGGTGGCACACACCCGTAGTCCCAGTAATGAAAGAGGCTGAGGCAGGCGTATTTCTTGAGCCAGGAGTTCAAGACCTCATCTTGAAAAAAATTTTTAGAATAATTTTAAAAGAGAAGACAAATACAAAAGATTGGATGAAAGAGTGGGTACAGAGTCATGTCTCTTAACCTCTCATTATAACGGAAAAGAATATATGCACTCATACATGTATGCCATCCGTAACCGTTTTGGAAAACAAGAAAGTCCTTAGTAGACCAGAAACTGAGAAATTCTGGAAAGATGGGGAATGTCTGGGACTGGAGTCTGGGACACCCTGGGGTATCCAGGACACACTAGGAAATCAGAAGACCGCCTTCCAGTTGGCAGCACCGAGGCCCCTTCCCCGTGATCAGCAGGATGAAGCACCCCTCAGGGACCGCCAGGGGGGCACTGACGAGGCAAGGGGGAGCAGAAACCAAGAATGCCCCAGCGTCTGAGCGAAATCGACACCGTGAAAAAGAGGCATCAGACTTCACAAACAGACGTGAGACCCGGGGGATCATCCTCAGAAGACAAACACAAACGAACACGTTTAAAGTCGCGCAATTATTATCCCCAGGGACCCCGGCGGAGTTATCGCATCCATAGTTGAGAATGAGCTGTCACTAAAATGAATCACTAAGAGATCTTGGAAACTGAAATTAATTGTTCAAATTTGAAACAAGTAGGTTGGCTGAACAGTGGAATGAATGCAGCTGAAAAGAAAATGGGAAGCAACTTACAGATGTGCAGCCCCGGTGGCTCTTCCAGATGTGTGCTTAGGGGAACCCTCGTGTGTGTGTAAAGAAGTATGTACGAGCCAGGCTGGACGTGATTGTGCACACCTATCATCCTAGCACTCAGGAGGCTGGGGCAGGAGAATCATTACATGTTTGAGGCCACCCTGGGCTACAAACTGAGTTTGAGGACAGCCTGAACTGCATAGCGAAACCCTGTCTAAAATAAATAAATAAATAAATAAATAAATAAATAAATAGTATGAGAAATCACTGCAGAACTCTTAATAATAGCAAAGTATTGGAAACTACCTACAAGCCAATGGACAACAGATAAACGAATTGTGTTTTGGTCCTATTATAGAACCCTATTCAACAGGTAAAATTAATTACTTAGAGTTACAAGCAGCCACAGGGATAAATTTTAAACATGTAATGCCTGGAAATGATTACAGAATGACAGATTCATACAATAGCTATTATATAAAGTTAAAAATATAAGAACATTATACATATATATCTTTTTTTATTTTAAAGATAATAAATCCCAACAAAACAACACAGGACAGAATAAAACCAATCAAAACAAAGCAGTGAAACTGGTACAGAACCGCAAAGTAGGGTAATAGGAAAACAACAATGGCTGCCATGGTATTCCTTGTTATCTTCACAATAGTTGTCCATTCCATCAGATACAGCAAAATCAAACCAAAACAAAACAGAATAAACCAATCAAAACAGAACACTGAATAAAGAAAAACAATTAATTGGAACAAAACAAAACAGTGAGAACAATATTGGATTTCAAAAACACGGTAGAAGGAAATCCCCCATAATTGCTATACTGCATACTGTTATCCTCCCAACAGTTGCTCAGACCACCAGTCCAAGCCTGAGAAGTCAACCAAACAATACAAGCATTCAGTTGCTTTTTGTACCTCAGTTGCTATCAATTCAGTCCTGCAAACCAGCCAGTTGCTTATGGGGGTGGGGGTGGGGGTAGTTCTTGATTCTCAGCCCGTGCACCAATAGGCTCACAGGAGACGCTATCTGACTTCTCTCTTCTTGGGTCCCACATGGCGTGTGCAGAAAGGCTGGCTAGTTGGCTTCTTGGTGGGCTCTTCCCAGTCCCAGCATGGCCAGTTCTCGGGTGGTGCTATTGACTTCCAACATTATATATCTTTTCAATACATTCAGTATAACAGATTATACTTCAATAAAATTTCCATTAAAATACATACAAAGTATGGATCACAATTTTGAGCCTAGCCTGGGTAAATTAGTGACTTAATGAGACCCTGTTGCAAAATAAAAAATAAAAAAAGGGCCAGGAATATAGTGCAGTGCAAAGGCCCTGGGTTCAGTCCCAGTACTGAAAGACAAAGACAAAAACTCTGTAGTTAAATCTGACTCTTACTGCATAGAATAAGAACATCAGCCTTGGCAATGATAGTGACCATGATCATGCAGGGACTACAGTCCCAGAGAACTTTAGCCAGGATATGTGGAAATGAGAGGATGGGGAGGGAAAGTGTTATTTAAATGAAAATGGAGGACATAGTTACTGAAGAACTCTCAGGATACAAAAGATACACAGAAGGTATGTTAAGCACTGATGGGAAGGAGATTTCTGTTTCTGGATAGGATGTAGTAGACTATCACAGGCCAAGTCTGTAAAGAGATAATTAGAAAATTGTGTTTTTGAAGCCATCCCAGATAAACTGCTGAATCTCGGCATAGGATCAAACAATCTTGATTATTCAAGCTCAGGTTAGAAAATACTTATAATAGTCACTATTCTCATTGCTGGGGAAAGATACTGACACCCCCAATTTTTTTTTTTTTTGTGGCACTGGGGATCAAACTCACAACTTTGCGCCAGCCAGGCATGTGCTTAAGCCACTGAGCTAAACTCCCAGCCCTAGTTTTTTTGAGGCAGAGTCACACTATGTAGTTCAGGCCAGCCTTGCGCTCACATTGTAGCCCAAGTCAGCCTCAAACTCACTATGCTCCTCCTACCTCAGCCTCCCAAGTGCTGGGATTAAAGGCGTGCACCACCAAGCCCAGTGATACCCCCAATTTAAATTGGGAGAGGTTTATTTTGGCTCAGGGTTTCAGAGGTTTTAGTCCACGGTCAGCTGGCTCTGATTCAGAAACGTCCTGGTAGAAGGGTGTGGTGGAAGAAAGTGGCTAAGTTCCTGGCAGGGTGATGCAGTTTTCCTTGCTAGGAACATTTCTCAGTTCTAGGTTCAGGCTACAGGTTCTCCTGAGAAGAGAGGCCAGCAGGGATTTGGTGGTCTCAGAGTGCCAATGTGAGGTGGAAATGAAAGAGTTTCCCAGTGTGGAGCCAGTGCAGGACATTAGATTGTTCATTCTGGGGCTGCATGGGAGACTGAGTCAGAAGTTTCTAGAAAATGGAGTGAAAGTCATGGCTTCACTGTGCTCAGTTCCATTAGAGAGAGGAGCTACGTAAACACTGGTGTCCTCCCCATGGAGAGACTAAGGACCAAGCTCAAACACCAAAGGGGAGAACCAAGTATTTTGTTTATTTAGTGCTGAAAAGACCGAGCTCTCCCATTCTCTTAGTCAAAAACCCAGCAGAGCAGACCTTAATTAATTTAGTCTAATTGAATTAAAAAACAGTAACGGGCTGAGGAAAATAAAATACAAAAAATGAAAGAAAAAGATGAATAGCAGAGATATTACTGGAAAATGGATTGAAATAAAACCATATATTTGTAAGTAATACTTGAGTCAAAGAGGAAGCCAAGAGGGAATCACCAAACTATTTTAATTGATGGGCTGCAGGGATAGTGAGGTGGTAGAGCATGTGCTTAGCATGCACAAAGACCCAGGTGTGATTCCTAGCATCAAACAAAACAAGACAAAAAACATAAAATAAAAATGTGTTGAATACAAGAAAGGCAGCACTGAAGGGAAATGCATAGTATCTGTATCAGGTGATGCTATGTACCCCCAAGTCCTCATATACTTTTGATGGGGCTGAGTCTGACGCTTATGATCAGTTTGTCTTGTGCTTGGATTGGTGATGTGAGTGCTGCACCCGCCCAGGGGTGGAGCTGAGATACAGTGTAAAGGAGGCGGTCTTCCTCTTCTTGCTTCTGCTCTCTCGCCAGTGTTCCTTGCTATTTGGTGGCCACCATAAAAGGTAGCCCTGCCATGCCACGCTGCCTTGGAGCCTACTGAGTATGGACTGAAACTCCCAAGAAACTGTAAGAAATAAACCTTTCCTTCCTTAATTTTGGGCGTCAGGTATTTTGTCTCGGCAACGAGTGAAAAGTAATCGAGACAGTATCAAATACATAGAAGGGAACATTTCAAATCAGTGACTCTAACTCACGACCAAATAAAATGGTAAAAGAGGATCAAATTAAGCACAAAACAAGCTGATGCTGATGAAAGAAACAAAAAAAAGATATGAATAGAAATCAGTGAAATTGAGAAAAATGATCAAATAAAACTACAAGCAGTTTATTGAAAAAATCATTGTTAGCATTCATCCATCTCTAGCCAACCTGGCCAAGGAAAAAGAAAGGAGGCAATACACAAAGTACAAACATTGAGAATCAAAGGTAGGACTTCGGGTGCTACAGCTTAAAAGAATAGAAAGAGAATCTGAACTCTATGCTCATAGTTTCAACCACTCAGATGAAATAGCCAAAATCCTTGAAAGATACCAACCACCAAAACTTGCTCACTAAGAAATAGAGGAAAAAGAAATATGTGAAAAATAAAATCTGGGCTGAGTGGCTGCATCTCTAGTCCTAGGCACACAAGAGGCTGAGACAGGGTTGATGAAGTCCAGGAGATTGAGACCAACCTGGGCAACATAACAAGACCCAAATGAGGAGAAGAAGGAGGAAGAGGAGGAAAAGGAGAAGGAGTATGAGGAGGAGAAAAATGAGAGTACTGCTAGCTGCTTTTAGCCAGACTTACAGTGCGACTCAAGGGCAAAAAGCAGAGCAGAGAAAACCCTTTTTAAACTTAAAATTTGGCCCATCAACAGATGAATGGATAAATGAAATGTAGTATTGATGCACAATGGACTACTACTCTGCCATAAAGAACAATAAACTTAAGGCATTTGTGGGTAAGTGGGTGCACTTTGAGACTGTAGTCTTAAGTGAAATAAATGAGACATACAGGTTTAAATATCACATTGTTTCTCTTGTGTGAGAAACACAAAGGATGGTATAAATAGAGAGCAAAATGGAGTTTAGATATTAGAAAGCAGGAAGAAGTGGTGCAAATGGGAATGAGAACTGTAAATGGGGGAAGGGAGAGAAGGAAGGGAAAAGGGACTTAAAGACAAAAAGAATTGAAGGGAAAAATGGAAATAGATCTTTTGCAAAGGAAGAGGGGATCAGAAAATAATTAAATGTATTATGTACATGTACAAATCACACATGATGAATGTGATCATTGTGTACTATACACATGTACTAATTAAAAAACTTTAAAATTTTACCCCCAAAGGGACCAGTTATAAAGTTGGAACCTAAGGAGGTGTGATTGTTGAAGAGATTAGTACCATTAAGAAGAAACAAAATGCTTTAAACTGGGATGAGAAGTAGGATGCCTTGAGGGCATCTCGGGAATCAGCAAGACTTTACCTATTGCAGGGTGGAGAACGCAAGAGTACAAGCTTCTCCTTTGAGAAGAGAGTCCCTGGGCCCCTGCTGGAGAACAGCCACCTGTGGAGTTGGTGGGCTGTGATTCATTTCTCCTGCTCAGTTGCCCAGACACTCAGGGTCAGAGCCTTGGTCCCAGAGGCCTGGTTACTGCCTTGACCTGGCAGAAGATCTTGATATCCATGTGAGGGGCTGGGGATTTATCTCAGTGGCATAAGTGCCTGCCTGGTAAGTGTGAAGTCATGAATTTGATCCCTGGAACCAAAAAGGAAAAAAATAAAAGATATTTGATATCCACATGATGCTGGTCTGACAGGCGTGCAGCATACAGGAGATATAGGGTCAAGGAAACTTCCACCCAGATCTCAAAGGATGGCCTTGGAGACCAGGCAAAGTGTGACACTGGAGTCGTTGCCTGGGAGGGGATACATGAAGCTGTGTGAGTGGAGCCAATGCTACAATGGAGACCCCCGGGAAGATAGAGACACCAGGAACCTGGAATGTCTGCCCAAGAAAGCCACAGATGGAGTGGAGAAAGCCCAAGAGAGAAGCGATGTGGGCTATAACCAGCTAACTATGAGTGTAGCCACCCAAGCCTCTTGAACGCCCATCTCACCATCCGATGTTGGATGTGGAGCTACAGGATTCGATGTTTGTTGTGCTGCTTTGATTCTGTTCTTTTCTATCCTCCTATTCTTCCTTTTTGGAAAGGAAATTTTTGTGCTATTGTATCTGGGGAGCATGGTATTTGCTTTTTGAATTTTATAGGATTTCACAGATAATGGTTTTTAGAGCAATGCTGCGATTGTTGAGACTTTGGGGGTAGGAATTTGTGTGCTTTAGATTGTGCGCAGGGAAGTTATGTCACAAAAGCTGAATTATGGCCTTATTGTATTTACTCAGAGATTAAGTACGGCTTAAGGAGATATGATTAGGTGTTAAATTGACAAGAGGTGAATTTTTGTTGACTAATCCTGATTGTCAACTTGATTGGATTAAGAAACTCATTGAGAAGTGAGTGGATTGTATATAGCTGGATGTTCTATTAGGAGGTAGGGCCTGGCTGGAGGAATTGGTTCATGGGGGCATGCCTTCGGGAACTATATCATCTCCCTGGCCCTTTATTCTTTATTTTTTCTTTATTCTCCCCCCATGCTCTGCTCTCCAGCCACCGTGAACTTAGCAGCTTTCTTCCACCACACCCTTTTACCATGACATTTCTGAATTGGAGTCAGCTGACCATGGACTGAAACCTCTGAAACCCTGAGCCAAAATAACCTCTCCCAATTTAAATTTGGGGCATCAGGTATCTTGCCCCAGCAATGGGACTAATAACTATTATAAGGGTTTTCTATCCTGACCTTGAATAATCAAGATTGTTTGATCCTGTGTTGAGATTCACCAGTTTATCAGTGGAACGAAACAAAGAGCTCACTTATTTAATTGTAAACAAAGAGATCAAAGGAATCCAGTGAGGAAAGATAAGTGTTCCCAGTAAATCAAACTGGAACAACTAGATATGCACAGGGAAAACTGAACACTGACCCGTTTCACATCATAAACAAGAATTAAGTTGAGATAGAATATAAGCCTAAACATAAAAGTTAAACCTATAAACCTTCTACAGGATGACATGGAGGACACCTGAAATTCTCCTGCATGCTTGGCAGCAAACATCAAAATCGTTTTGGAACTACGGACTTAGTGAAAAGGTCAGAGGTTGCCAGGGATTGGAGGGGCAAGGCTTGAATGGTGGAGCACAGAGGCTTTTTAGGGCAGTGAAGGTATTGTGGATGATGCTGGAATGGTGGGTATCTATCACAAAACCTTGTCCAAACCCATGGAACATATAACATCACAAGCCAGTCCTAGAGTAAACTGTGGGCTCTGGGAGCCGATACGGACTCAACAAATGTAAAATAGTATCACTCAGATGCAGGATGTTTATGTGAGAGCGGCTATGCACTTGGTGGGTGGGAGGTATGAGAGAAATCTCTGTACCTTCCTTTCAATTTTTCTGTGAACCTCAAACTGTTCTAAAATATAAAGCTTAAAATAACAACTTTAAAAAATGTTCTAGTCATTTCTTATAAAATTTAACATCCATTTGCCTTATGACCTTGCAGCTTCCCTCCTAAGTATTTATTCAAGAGAAATAAAGATGAAAATTCCCCAAAATAAATACACAACAATTTTCCTAGAAAATATATTTTCATTGGCCCAAAACCTAAAATTATCCAAATGCCCATCAATGAGAGAATAAATTATAATGTGTTCCTACAATAAAGTTTTTTTTTATTTTAGAGATACTAAAATCCAACAAAACATAACAGAACAAAGTCAATCAAAACAAAGCAGTAGAACTGGTACAGAACTTCAAAGAAAGACACCAGGAAAACAACAGCCACCACAGCATACCTTGTTACTTTCAGAATAGTTGACCATTCCATCAGGTATAGTAAAATCAAACCAAAAACAAATCACAACAAAACCAATAAAAACAGAGTATGAAATAAAGCAAAAAAAAATTAATCAGAATAAAGCAAAACAACGAGAACAATATTGGGCTTCAAAGACAAGACAGAGGAGAATCCCCCTTATTTGCTACATTGCATACTATCATCTTCCCAAGAGATGCTCAGACTACTGGCTCCAGGCCTACAAAATCAACTGAAAAATACAAGCATTTAGTTGCTTTATGTACCATAGCTGCTGTCAACTTAGCCAGTCCTCTGAACCAGCAGGTTACAATAAAGTATTAATTAGCAATAATAGGAGCAGACTACAGAGACAATAGCATGAATACATTTTATTTAAAAAAATCATTATTTTGAGTGCAAAAGGCAATTAATACAAGCCAGGTGGAAGGATGCACACCTGTAATGTCAGCTACTTGGAATGTTTGGTATCAGGAATCGAACTTAAGATCTTGCGATTGCCAGCAGGCGCTGATGCCGCTGAGCTATGTTCCCAGCCCATCTCAGCTATTTGAAAGGCTGAAGCAGGAGGATCTCAAGTTCCAACTCAGTCCAGGCAATTTAGAACTTGTTTCAGTGAAAATAATGGTGGTGATGATGAGGACAATGATGACTATAATGACGATGATGATGATGGCTGGGGATGTAGCTTAGTGGTGAAACACTTGTGGAGATCGTATGAAGTCCTGGGTCCCATCTCCAGTACCTCAAATAATCAAGACCATTGTGCAGAATGGTACATCCTGTAATTCTAACTAGATAAAATTCTAGAAGACTAATCTGTGGTACAAAAAGTTGCAACCATAGGTTTGGTCATTACCAAAAGGAAACTGGAAACGGGATTAACTGGGAAAGGGGAATAAGAGAACTTTCTGAGTGACAGTAATGCTTTATATCTTGTTGGGGGTTTCAATTTCTTAAGTATAGGCACTGACCAAAGTTTATAGAATGATGCACTTAAGATTTTACATTTCATTGTATGTTATGGGTTTTTTTTAAATGAAGAAACTCTGCACAAGTATTGAACAGAGGCTAAGGTTATGCAGGCTGAAGTGCTGAAGGGTAAAGTATGCTGATGCCCCAAACTTACTCTGAAGAAGATAAAATAGAAGACAGATTGAGAGTTGGTATTAATATTGAAAAAGACCAACTGTCACTCTGAGGACAAGAAGAATAGAAAATTCAAGAGGAAAATAATGAAAAACTGCTATAAGCGAATAAGGAAGGAAGTTGGACATCAGACACTGACATACAAAAAGTAATAGTCTTCCTCACCATCAGTACTAATCAGTTATAAAATTCCATAAGGAAAATCTCACTCACAGTGGTGTCAAAAAGAGTTCGCCAGGTGGAGTTCAGCATACCTGTTGTGCCAATACTTGGGAGGCTGAGGCAAGAGGATCACTGTGAGTTCAAGGCCCACCTGGGCTACATAGTAAGTTCAAGGCCAGCCTGAGCTACATGGTTAGGCCCTGTCTCAAAAAACAAAATGAAACAAAAACAAAAGCAAGCAAACAATGAAACAAAAATGTCACCTTGGTACTTGCTGTGCGATTAGGCCACACTCTTCAGGGATTGAACAATGTACCTTTCTGTGATGCTCTTGGTCACACATTTGTGGAGTTTCTGAGGGAGTGCAGATTACTGCCAGGCACAGCCAGACCTCTCTGCAGACAAATGAACCCCAGAAATCCATTGCTTCTGCACCGAGAAGCCCCCATAAGAGTGGCTAGCATGGACACAGAAGCGATGAATGAAATCCAGAGAGCATTTTGTAGGAGTCCTGACCCAGATGGGGTAAACCCTAGTGCATGCTCTTTCTACTGCCTTGGTATGACTGACCCAAGGCTTGCTGCTTCTTGTGAGGAGGTTCATTTTCTCTCCTGGTACTCCCAGTATTACTCAATGTACTGAGAGGTTGACATGTAGTATACTGAAGTAGACTGCAGTTTCTTGCATCATTTCTATTCAGTTTTTACAATTCTTTCATAGGCAGAACCAATATGGTGAAAATGACCATATTTCTAAAACTGTTATACAGATTTAATGCAATCCTAATTAAAATACCAAGATCACACTTCATGGAACTGGAGAAAACAATTTCAAAATTCATTTGGAATCAGAAAAGACCTAGAATAGTGAAGGCAAGTCTGGGCAACAAAGGCAAGACAGGAGACATCAAATTATACTACAAAGCTACTGTGATAAAAAAAAAACAGTATGGTACTGGCAAAAAAGAAGCACTCACACAGACCACACAACAACAACGACACACACACACATCTGAGGATAAACGGAACAGAATACAAGATGTAGAAACAACTCCAAACACATTCAGCTACCTCATCTTACCTGATCTTTGACAAAGGGGCCAAATACCTTCACTGGAAGAAAGATAGCCTATTTAATAAATGATGCTGGGAAGACTGCCTTTCCACATGTTGACAATTAAACCTAGACCTATATCTCTCACTATGCACTAAACTCAAATTGAAATGGACCAAAGACCTAAATATTAAAACAGAAATAATCTGCTGAAAGACAGAACATGTGAAACTCTTGAAGACATAGGGGTAGGTAGAGACTTTATGAACAAAAGTCTGATCACATAAGACTATCACAAAGAATCAATAACTGGGATTATGACATATTAAAAAGGTTTTGCACAATAAGGCAAACCATCAACAGAGTGAAGAAATAACCCACAGAATGGGAAAAAATGTTCACCAGCTATTCCTCAGATAAGGACTAGTATCTAGAATGTATAAAGAACTCAGAAAAATCAGACCCCCCTGCCAAATTTAAAGACCCAATCCAAAAATGGGTGTCCAAAAATGAATAGACACTTCTCAAATGAAGAAGTACGAACAGCAAGTAAATATATGAAAAAAGGTTCACCATCACTGCTCATTTGATAAATGCAAATTAAAACAACACTAAGATCTCATCTCACTCAAGAAATAAAGGCTATTTTTCAAGAAATCAACCAACAACAAATACTGGCAAGGCTGTGGGGAAAAAGGAACCTGTCTCTACTGTCGGTAGGAGTG
>RJWM01045579.1:0-12821 GCA_004363535.1 Dasyprocta punctata | reverse complement strand
GAAGCTTAGAGTTGCATCTTGCTTCTGTGTTTTCGTATTTTCTATTTCCTCATATTTGCTTTTCACATTAGCAGTTGTAAATTGCTTTTGGTAGGTAGTTTTGTTACTAGTATCAAGACCTTGTTAGGAAATGACCACTTTTCGGAGATGTCTCCTAAGCATAGCTGGCTTTTGGCTTTTGGGTCTGTCCCAAGATCCTGTCTCTTCAGTTTGTCAGGAATGAGAGATTGCTTCCTCTTTGGTCTACAATCAGTTCTTTGGTGCTGGATTATGGTATTGTTTATGACCCCCAGACACTATTGGTGTTGATATACAAGGAAAAACACCTGATCACAACAACTATGTTACCTAGGCTGAAGTAGTACCATCAGTAATAACAATAGCATCAAGCACAGTCTAGAAAAATGACAAACATAATTTAATTTGCCACCTTTAACCGTAAGAGTAAGATTTATAGTTATAAAACAAATTCTAAAACAAGTCAGAAAATTATGCATAGTAAGGGCTGGGAGTTTGGCTCAGTGCCTTAAGTGCCTGCCCTGGCAGGCGCGAGGTTGTGAGTTCAATCCCCGGTGCCGCACAAAAAAAAAAAAAAGGAAAAAGAAAAAAGAAAATTATGCATAGTAAATATCTCAATAGAGCAATTTTACTCTTAGGGGAGAAAATTTTAAAGGGGTAAGAAGAAAAGTTAGAGAAATAAAAGAAGAGAAAGAGATTAGAAGCAAAGCTGAGGAACAAAGAAAGGAAGGTTACCTAAGCTTTAGGAAACTGGTGAAGAGGACAATAGAAAAAAAGGAAGGAAAAAACAAATACAAGAACGAACAAACCAAAAAAAGAAAAAAAAACACCTAAAAACAAAATTCACACTCACAAAAAAACAAATCAAGAAAAAGGAAAAAAAACAAAGAAACAGAAAAACGAAAGTGAATTCTCTGTGATTTCAAGCCTGTGGTTATCTTCTGAGGCCTACAGTTCTGTGGTCAGATCCAGCTCAGAGTGCGTCTCTGCTGTCACCGGTGGACGCTGGTAGACAAAGGAAGCAAACAGAGCCCACATCCGTACTGGACGATCCCAGCAAGCCTGCGGTAAGAACAGGGTGGGAGGCTGATTCTAGTGCTTTCAGCTTCACAGAAGTTCAGGCCAATCCTGAGCTCTGGATGTGGGGTTGGAGCCTGAGTTGTTCAGCCTGCAGCACTCTAGGTGTCTCTTGCCAGCCTGATCTCAGCTCGCTGACCCTGGACATCTCCCGTGGTTGTCCCTCACCCAGTTACTGCAGGGTTTCGACACGGAGAGCTTGAGAGAAGGTTGACCCACACCTGCTCTGAGTCCCAGGTTCAAGTGGTCCCTCCCTAAAATGGTGAATGACCAAAAACCCTCTCCAGAGGGCACGGCAGATGCCTGTACCAGAGTCACCCACCAATGGCTATAGCTCCCTGGAGTCACCGCCCTCACTGTCTCTGTAGATTTGATCCTCCTCTCCATGTCATAAACGAAGAGCTGGGGAGAAAGTACAATTCACCACCTCCTTTTTTTGCTTTGAGGGTTGTCTCTTCACTTTCCCTGTGGTCTCCAATTCTCCCTTCGGATCCTTCCTAGGTCCTGGGGATCCAACTCCCTCCTTCCTTTCTTCCCCAGATTGTTATATTCCAGTGTCTAGATTCCAAATCTCGATTTGTTACTGTTTCCTGCTCTATCATCTCGCCGAAGCCCTTCACCTGGACATACTGGGATTGTGTCCTGCCTCCACTACACAGTGACTTCTTCAAGTTTCACTTTAGTTGTTCCTACTTACAATGTGGAGTTAATAAAGCCTATTTCCTCTGGTCATCTATTGCTATGTAGCCAAACATCTCAAGATTCAAAATAAGTCATTTTATTGTATCTCATCATTTGAGGCAGGGTTTGGCTGGGTGCTTCTTCTGTTCCACATGGAATCAATGAAAGTCACCTAGTGATATTCGACTGACCGATAGGCTGCTTTAAGAGGATTTAAGAGGGCATCGTTCATATATCTGGAGCCTTTGCAGTGGTGACTATCATGCTAGGCTCATCTGAAACTGTCAGTAAAAACACCTAGACCAGGAATTTCCAGCATGGTGGTCTAGCATAGGCAGCGGACAAGGAGAAATTTGCACAGCTATTATGCCCAAGTCTTTCACTGCAGGTTACTAATGGAAGTAAGGCATTCCTCAGTATTGTAGGGGATTGGTTCAAGACTACTTGCTGCCCAGTGAAAACAAAATCTATGTATGCTCAAGTTCAAAACATCATAGTATTTACATATAACCTAAACACATCTTCCTGTATACTTTGAGTCATTTCTAAATTAATTGTACTATCTAGTACAATGTAAGTGCTATGTAAATAGTTGTTACTCTACACTGTTTAAGGAATAATGACAAGAAAAGAATTTCTGCACACATTCAGTGCAGACGCAATGTTTCTCCAATGCTGAGGAGCAGACACAGAGCTTTGTATGTGTTAAGCAAGTACTCTACCACAGAGCTGATAAAATTTTAAGAAAATATTTTCAATCTACAGGTTTTTTTTGTTTGTTTGTTTGTTTGTTTGTTTGTTTTTGTGGCACCAGGGATTGAACTCACACCCTCATGCCTGTCAGACAGGCCCTTAAGTCATTGAGCCAAACTCCCCAGCCCTGGTTTTTTGAGGCAGGGTTGCACTGTGTAGCTCAGGCTGGCCTTGTGCTCATGTTGTAGCCCAAGCTGGCCTCGAACTCACAACGCTCCTCCTACCTCAGCCTCCCGAGTGCTGGGATTAAAGGCGTGCATCACCACGTCCAGCTAATCTACAGTTTTTTAATCTGCAAATGTAGGACCCAGATGTAGAGGGTCAACTGTATAAACAAGACCACCTGAATCCAAGAGGAAGAGAATTAGATCCCTCCTCATAATGGGAAAAGCATTAAAGAATTTGCAGTCATGCTTTAAAACTGTTACACTACTTCACAGTGAAGATTAAATAGAAAGCATTTGGCTTGCAGGCTGAGGGTGTAGCTCAGAGGTGTAGCACTTGACTAGCATGTGCAAGGCCTGAGTTCCATCCCTAAATCCCCTTACCCCCAAAACCACATTATCAGGCATATAGTAAGTGCTTAAAATGTCAGTGTCTTTTCCTCCTTTTCCTCAGCTTCTACTTTCAAGTAAAAAAGTAATCTAAATTTATGATCTGAGATTTCACAAGAGGGTCTGTTTCAAGACCCAAAAATCAACAGAATAAATTAGAAGATGCAGAAACAACTGCAGACACACTAAGCTACCTTATCTTTGACAAAGGTGCCAAACACATTCACTAAAAGAAAGATAGCCTTTTTAATAAATGGTGTTGGAAAAACTGGCTTTCCACGTGCTGAAGATTAAAACTGGACCCATATTTTTCACCATGTACTAACTTAAAATCTGAATGGATTAAAGACTTCAACATTAAAACAGAAACACTAAATTTCCTGGAAGATAGAGTAGGTAAAATTCTTGAAGACATTGGTGTAGGAAAAGACTTTATGAATAAAAGTCAGATTGCACAGGAACTATTGCAAAGAATCAACAAATGGGATCTCATCCTGTTTAAAAGCCTTTGCACAGCAAGAGAAATCACCACAATGTGGGAGAAAATGTTTGCCAGCTGTCCCTCAGATAAAGGATTACTATTGAGAACATATAAAGAACTTAAAAAAATCAGTCCTCCCAGATTTAAAGACCCAATCCAAAAATGGGCAACTGAGATGAACATACACTTTTCAGATGAAGAAGTACAAACAGCAAATAAATACATGAAAAATGTTTAACAGCACTGGTCATTCGAGAGATGCAAATGAAAATAACACTGAGATTCCCCCTCACCGCAGAAAGAATGGCTAGTATTAAGGACGGGCTGTAAACAAAAAGGAACCCTTCTCCACTGTTGGTGGGAATGCAGGCTGGTGCAGCCACTGTAGAAGTCAGTGTGGAGATTCCTCAAAAAGCTAGGATCGGAGGTCCCATTTGACCCAGCTATTCCCCTTCTGGGTATCTTCCCAAACGAATTAAAAACATCATACCACAGCAATATATGTACGCCTATGTTTGTAGCTGCTGAGTTCATAATAGCCAGATCTTGGAAACAACCTAAATGCCCATCGACTGAGGAATGGACAAAAAAGATGTGGTATTTCTATATAATGGAATACTACTCAGTTATAAAGAATGATAGGGCTGGGGATTTAGCCCAGTGGCTAAAGTGCCTGCCTGGCAGGTACAAGGTTGTAAGTTCGATCCCCGGTACCAAAAAAAAAAAAAAAAAAAAAAAAAAAAAAAGTGGACACCTTCATACTTAAATGGATGCACCTTGAGAATATACTTATCAGTGAAATAAATAAGTCACACATATGTAAGCATCATATCGTTGTACTTGTGTGACAAACTAAAGGGAAAACTGTATATGTTTATATATATATATGTATATAAAAATAGTTAAGATAGTAAAAAGAAAGAACTCACTGAGATTTTGATAGATACTGAGGTGAATCAAGTTTAGATTTTACTTGTTTTTTTTTTGTTGTTGTTGTTGTTTTGTTTTGTTTCTATAGATAAGTTTAGGGAGAATAAATGTTTTGATATTTGTCCAACTCACATACATAGTCTCCCACTTATTTAGGTTGTATTTGAGTACTTTTGATCAGTTTTTATAGTTTTTAGGTTACAGAAATGACTGTATTTTGGTAGATTTATACAGTAATGTTACTTTAAGCTTTTTTGTGATGTTGTAACTTGTGCCCTAGCCTGGAGGCTGAGGTAGGAGGAGCGTTTTGAGTTCGAGGCCAGCTTGGGCTACAAAGTGAGCGAGCCTAGCCTGAACTATATAGTGTGACCCTGTCTCAAAAAACTAAGGCTGAGAGTTTGATTCTGTGGCTTGAGCGCCTGCCTGACAGGCGTAAGGTTGTGAGTTTGATCCCTGGTGCCAAAAAAAACTTGTGCCTTTACAATGTTACTTTTGAATTGTTCATTGCTTGTATATAGGCCGACACTAGATTTCTGTATATCACTTTGTGGCCTTGTACCATGACCTTCCTAAACCTGCTTGTCTGTGGTGTTTTTTTGTTTTGTTTTGTTTTTTTTTTTGTAGATTCTTTGTAAATAAAAAAACAGAGGATCTGTTTCGGTTAAGCTGATTTAGTTAAAACAGAAAATTTCCATAAATTATCTTAAGCAATAAGATCATTCATCAGCTTATATAACAAGATGACTGAAGTTAGAATGCTTCCAGAGCTGGTCATTTAGTTGTTCAATTCTATCTTCAAGGGACCAACTTATTTCCTTCTGTTCATTTTTTATATCCTCAGAATGTTAACTCATCCTCTTCAGTGAGACTTCCTCACAGTCCCAAAATGGCTCAAGAATCACATAAAAATTAAAATATCCATTAAGCAATCCATGTAACTGTTAGATTCCAGCTCTTGCATTTTTTTTTTTTCACAAGCAATGGAAACTGTGCCCCCCCACCACTCTGAGGATTTACCCTCATGATACATTGGTCCAAATGCAAACCATTCTTTTGGGAAGAAGGATAAGACCATCATGACTGGCTTAGATCAATCAAACATTAAGATCTTGGGGCTGAAGAGTCTGATATTCCTGAAAGTTGTGACCACTTGGGTGAAGTGGTGAGCATGGGGTTCCGTAAAGCAGGAAGTCAGGAAAGAATGCCCACCGAGCAGACAGCCAACGGAGCTGTCCTGTCCTCTGTGTTGCTTATTCCTCACGCCCATTGTCAGGTACGTGGCCTTGTCATGTGGGTAAGTAGTGCCCAGGATCCAGAGCTTGCACACATTCTTCTTACTGGGCAATACAGGACATTCGCCTGGAGATCCAGTGACAGGGAACAAAGAATGCAGGGGGATAGAGGTTGCAAACACAAGAGTAGAAATCTAAAACCGAAGTATCTGGGACATTGGTTCAGAACCAGACTGAGAACTTGAAAAGCAAAAGTATAACCATTTTGGAAAGTAGGATGAAGATTCCTCAAAAAATAAAAAGTGGAAACACCATAAGACCCAGCAATCACACTTCTGGGTATATACTGAAGGAATTAAAATCAGTATGTCACAGAGCTGCCTAGGGCACCATTCACAATAGCCCAGCTATGTCCATTGCAACATTAGTCACAATGGACAACATACAGAATCAACCTGTGTCCATCTGTGAATGAATGAGCTTTCAAAGTGTGGCTTTAGAATACTAGTAGGCCTTCAAAAGAAAAACCCGGCCAACTATGGTGGTACACACCTATAAATTCCAGCACTCTGGGAGGCTGAGGTAGGAGGAGTGCAAGTTTGATTCCAGTGTGGGTAACTTCACAAGACTCTGTCTCAAAATTTTAAAAAATAAAAAAAGAAAGAAAAGGAAAAGAAATCCAAAATTCTGTTCTTTATGCCTATATGGATGAACCTACAGAACCTTATGTTAAGTGAAAGAATCCGGGCATAAAAAGACAAACGCTGTATCATCTCATTTATATGTGAAATCTAAAAAAGTGGAACTCGAAGTAAAGAATAGAACAGTGGTTACCAAAATAAAAATTTCCTTTGCTTTGCAGGTGCCAGTTATTTTGTCCCAGTGACAAAGAAAGTGACTAAGACACTGGGCTTGTCCAGAGCTGGGACTCATATGCAGATAAAGTTGAGCCTATTCAGTGGGAGAATGTATTTCTATCTTGATCTAAGAAAAATAGTGAAAGAACAACCAGAAAGTCAGACTTCTCCGGCCTCATTCTCTACCTTGGAAACGGACCCTGAAATGTGTGGTTAGCTGCTACTGGAACTTTGCAAGGAGCCAGTGAACTGCACAAGTAAGAATCTCTTTCTCCAGACCTTTTGCCCATCATTCCTGGAAGACGCAATCCCTAACTCAGCATCTGAGGGCCCGAAGTGTGTCTGCAGATCAGGACTTGGTGGAGACACGAGTGAGGGCTGAAATGCAGCTGTCGCTCCAGCAGCCACGCCAGCTGCCCGGGTCTTTGTTTCCCTGGGAACAGTCTTCTCTGGGGTCTCTGGACTGGAAGCAAGTTCTGGTCAGCACTACCCTTTTCATTCTCAGCTTACAAAGTAGTACTCTGAATCTTTTGTGCTCTTGCCCCCTGGATGTCTCAAGGCTCCCCTGTTACATACAGCTACAGCACAAACCATGTCAATATTTGGTGGCTTCAAACGATGATGGCATTTGCTGTATTCTGCTCACAGATGAGCAATTTGGGTAGGGCTGCACTTGGCATCTGCTGCAGGGGCTCCCAGGCTGGGGCCAGAATTACCCAAGCTGTCTTCCACCCGTGTGTTTGGAAGGCACTACCCTTGGCCAGCTGGGTCTCTGACTGGGGTTTCTCTAGGTGGCCACGTAGCTATCTCACAGCATGCTGGCTGGGTCCCAAGAAGAGCAGGCACAAAATACTTATGGGTAACAGCATGATCTGCTATAGTCACAGGCCCACTTAAGTTGATGGGAGGAAAACATAGACTCTCACCTTTCAATGGATGCATACGGTATCACATCGCAAGAAGAGCCGTGAGGGTACCTCATAGTGCTGCACCCATCTTTAGAAAACATAATCTGCCACAAACACCTGCTTCCACAGACCACAAGGCCTTTGCACATTCTTCTGCCTGAACATTTCTTCTCCTTTGCCCCTAATTAAATACTGTGCATCCCTGACATCTCCGCCAAGTTGTCATGTCCTTTGGGAAGACTTCTCTGAGCACCCTGATCAGCTCCCTTAGTTTATATGTTCTGATTCTTCATTAAAGCTTATCAAAGTTATGTTTTACATGTATATGTGAATAGATAATATTTGCATATAATTTTGTGCTATTTTACGCAACACACACATCAAAGTCTATCTCCATTAGGTATGAGCTTCCTCAAAAAAGGCATTGCACAATTGTTCAGTTTGACTCATCACTGTATCCTCAGCACCTTGCTAGATGCAGTAAGCCTCATGTTTGTTGAATGAAAGCTTGCATGGATGCTCAAGGCTGGCTTGGAATCCCCCGGTGCTGATGGCTGCGTTACTTCTGGGCAGGACCCTTACACCTGAGACACAGAAGTCTTTCCAAGGGTCAGGCTGGAGCTGTAGCTGGCTCAGCTTGTGCGCACAGCATCATGAATCTCTGTGGACTGAATGCCTCCGCCTCACTCCTGTGGACTTGTTAACAGTTGCTAAACTAACGTCTTCACTTCATTTATCTCCACTAAGTAGCCCAGGTAGTTTTGGTTGTCTGAGTGGAATTAGGGGATCCTTAAAGACTGGGAGAAATCCAGAACTAATGAGTACTTTCCAGGCATGGCTAACCTGCCTGCAGCTCCTTTGTCAGTCAGAGGCAGGAGAGACCTCCAACCTGTTGTGACTCAGCACCAGGATTAATGCATACGCTCTTCGGGGTGCACAGATTCCTGCACCAGGCAAAGGCATCCAGGTGCAGGAAGTGTAAACCCCAATTATGGAGCAGAGGAACCTGGGGCCGTGTCTGCAGTGAGGATGGGAAGGGTTTCCAGGGAAGGCCCTGGAGAAGACCCAGCAGGGGTAATGACCAGGTTTGCTGTGAGATGAAAACTTCACAAGACATGTGCCATAGCTTGCAGAAGATCGGCAAATCTCTCTGCAGGAAGCTGCAGAGATGCAACTGATGAGGACAGATGGTGCGGGGTAGAAACTGGGTTCCTCCAACACCTGCTGCTCCTGGACAGCCCGAGGACCGGGCCTCTCAAAGACGGTGACCATGTTCTCACCCGTGCTCGCACCCTGGATTACGAGGGTCAAAAGCAGCACAGGCCTCATCCCATCTGCCCCGTGGAAGATCTGTGGATTCCAGAAAAGAGAGTTTCTAAATTTCTTAAGAGTCCCTAGCTTTTTTATATGTCATACCCCTTCTCGTCATTGGGTGATTGGTATGGTCCCTTCTCAGGGACTATATTTTATTTTAAATGCATTAAGTAAAATACATAGACTTGACTGCAGACTTTCACTAGTGACCAAGATGGAGTAACACATTTTCCCTGCTGTCTAAAACAACTAAAAAGTTAAGCAAAGTATACAAAACAATAATTTCCAAGATATCATCTATCAGTCAACAAAAGGTAGTGATCCCTGAGAGATGAGAAATAAACTCAGTGAGCACTATGACATTTCCCAGCCTACTGCCTGGGGTGTTTTCCAAACTGAGGTACAAGGAGGGTGAGCTAGTGTGAGCCAGTGATAAGGAAAAAAAAAAACAAAAACACCTGGGCAAAGGGAAAAGCTAAGGCAGATGGAATTTGCAAAGTAGAATATTAAAAAGGACAGAGAACTGTTTAGCTGAGTACTGAGCACCATATCTCTATGTGAGGAAACTATGCAAAGTCAGACAAAGAACCAACTGAAAGGAATGGGGAGACAATTCCCAGAACTCACGCAGAGGGTTGGGAACAGTTCGTGTTCTCAACAACAAGAGTACAAAACTGCAAGGCACTGGGTGGAGTGCTTACAGTGATTTTCTCCTGAAAACTGGGGAAATTTAGTTCGAAAGTAAATGCCGCCCTCATCTCATCCAAGAAGGCTTAAAAAAATAAGACAGGAAAAAAAAAACTTCAAACTGATTCCAAATAACTTAATCATGTCCAAGACAGCCAGATATGGTGGTGCACGCCTTTAATTCCAGCACTTGGGAAGCTGAGGCAGGAGGATCTTTGTGAGTTCAAGACCAACCTGGGCTACAAAGTGAGTTCAAGGCCAGCCTGAACTGCATAGTGAGACCCTGTTTCAAAAAATAGGGCTGGGGATTTAGCCCAGTGGCCTAAGCGCCTGCCTGGCAGGCACAAGGTTGTGAGTTTGATCCTGGTACTCCCCCACCACAAAAATCATGTCCAAGAGTAAAGTTCAAGGGTATTTAGGATTTTTGTAAGAATAAAAAATATCCAGCCAGGCCTATTGTTATAGGCCTGTAACTGTAGCTGTTGAGGAGGCTGAGGTAAGAGGATATCCAGCTCAAGTCAGCCTTGGCACCTTAGAGAGACTCTGTCTCAAAGTAAAAATGAAAAAAAAGAGGGTGTAGCTCAGTGGTAAAGCACTTGCCTAGCATGTACAAAGCTCTGGGTTCAATCCTTGGTACCACCAAAAATATAAATAAATAAATAAATAAACAAACAAGGCATTCTTTGACAAAATTCACTAAAGTTAGTAATAAAAGCCGGGCGTGGTGGTACACACCTTTAATCCCAGCACTCGGGAGGCTGAGATAGGAGGAGTGCTGTGAGTTCGAGGCCGGTTTGGGCTACACAGTGCGACTCTGCCTCAAAAAACTAGGACTGGGAGTTTGGCCCAGTGGCTTAAGCACCTGTCTGGCAGGTGTGAGGCTGTGAGTTTGATCCCCAGTGCCAAAAAAAAAAAAAAAAAATTAGTAATAAAAAGTTTTAAAGCAGCCAAAGATAAGATATACACTGTGTATAGGAAAGAAGATAAGAATGACAGTAGAATTGTCAGAAACAATACAAGCCAGAAGACTGTGGAACAAAATCTTTAAAGTACTTAAAGAAAAAATAAGTCTAGCAACTTAGAATCCTAAACTCAACAAAAACGTCTTTAAAAAACAAAAATGAATATCTCAAAATAGGAGGCAAATACGTATATGAAAAGGTGTTCCACATCATATGTCATTAGGTAATTGTAAGTTGAAGGGACAGTGAGACACCACAATACATCTATTAGAGCAGTTGAAATTCAAAGCACTGATAATATCAAATGCTGATGAAACAAGTACAGTATATGAAAAGGTGCCCAGCATCATGTACCATTTGGGAATTGCATGTTGAAATATCAAATTCGAGGGGTGAGCCGGGCATGGTGGTGCACGCCTTTAATCCCAGCACTCAGGAGGCTGAGGTAGGAGGAGCATTGTGAGTTAGAGGCCAGCTTGGGCTACAACATGAGCGCAAGGCTGGCCTGAACTACACAGAGCGACCCTGTCTCCAAAAACTAGGGCTAGAAGTTTGGCTCAGTGGCTTAAGGGCCTGCCTGGCAGGCTCGAGGTTGTGAATTCGATCCCCAGTGCAAAAAAAAAAAAAAAAAAAAAAAAAAATTCTAGGGCTGACTGGTGTTGTGGTAGAGGATGTTTTGTTTTCTTTTTGCGGGGATTGAACGCACAACCTCGCGCCTGCCAGCCAAGCAGGTGCTTAAGCCACTAAGCCAAACTCCCAGCCCTAGATTTTTGAGGCAGGGTCGCACTATGTAGCTCAGGCTGGCCTTGTGCTCACATTGTAGCCCAAACAGGCCTCAAGCTCACAATGTTCCTCCTACCTCAGCCTCCCGAATGCTGGGATTAAAGGCATGCGCCACCACGCCTGGCTGAAATGGAGTTTAGTTTGGAAGACAGTTTGTCATTCTGGAAGGTAGCTCTTACAAAACTAAACACACTCTTACCATATGATCCAGTAATCATGTTCTTTGGTATTAATCCAAATGAGTTGAAAACCTTTTTCCACACAAAAACATGCACACAAATCTTTATAGCAGCTTTGGTCATAATTGCAAAAATTTGGAAGCAACCAAGAAGCTCTTAGAGAGCTTTCTAAAAAGAAAAAAAGCTATGAATGCATGAAAAGACATGGAGGACACTTAAATGCATATCACTAAGTGAAAGAAGCGTACATACTGTATGACTTCAACATATACACAGTATACGATTTCAATTATATGACATTTAAGAAAAGGTGAAACTGGAAAGAGAGCTAAAAGACTAATGGTTTCTAGAGATTAAGAGAGGGAAGTATGAGTAAGACGAGCACAACAGACTTTTAGTGCAGTGAAGTTATTCTACATGAGACTATACTGGTGAAAACATCCAACTATACATTTGTCAAAACCTGTAGAATGCCAAGTGCACACTAATGAAAGGTATGAACTTTGAGTGGTAATCACCTGTAGACCTATACTATAAGAAATGCTAAAGGCAGTCCTTCAGGCAAAAGAAAAATTACATGAACTGGAAATCCAGATCTATACAAAGAAGTAAAAAACACCAGAAATATTAAATATATGGAGTAAATATACAACTATTTCCTCGTTATAAAAATAACTTTAAAGAGATATTTGACCACTAGAAGCAAAACTACTAACAAGGTATTCTAGGTTTATAACATTTGTGGTAGTAAAATAAAGAACAATGGTACTAAGACTAGGCGAGGAGAAATAGAAAGACACTATCTGTGTAGAGGTATAATACCATTTGAAGGTAGACAGTAATATATCAAACCTTTATTTTTATTTATTTATTTATTTTTTTGGTACCGGAGATTGAACTCACGACCTTGCGCATGACAGGTGGGTGCTGTGCCACTGAGCTATATCCCCCTATATCAAACCTTTAAACAGTCATTCAATAACACAACAAAGCTAACAAGGGTGATAGAATGAAATGATAAAAAGATTCAATTAATTGAAAAGAAACTGAATATGAAGAAAATAAGAAACAAAGAACAGATATGATAAATAGAAAACAAATAAGATGGCAGATTTAAATGCAATCATAGCAATAACCACATTAAACATAAATGGTATAAACACTTCAATTAAAAGACAGAGACTGAGATTGAATAAAAAAGCACATTTTATCTATATGATGTAAACAAGACATAATTTTAAGTGAAAGGAAGGAAGGAAAGAAGAAAAGAAGAAAGGAAAAGAAATGCTGGAGTAGCTTAGCTATCTTAACATGAGATAAATTAGATGTAGAAGTAGAGAATGTTGTCAAAAATATACCAGAAAGAGGATTATTTTGTAATTGTACTTCTGCATATTAATACATA
>RJWM01045578.1:0-12735 GCA_004363535.1 Dasyprocta punctata | reverse complement strand
TGTTTGCAAGCCTAGGCGCCTGCGTGTTGGAGCGGACGCTGCCTACAAGGCCTGAGGCTTCCGACTCCCACCCGAACTTCTTACACTTGCGCTGTACCCATTATCTTTTCACTGACTCAATTTTGACCGCGGCGGCCTTCTTTGGTTTTCCTCAATATGCTACATTGTTTCCTGCCCTCAGAAACTTGCATTTGGCTTTCAAAGCTGAGCATGTTTTGTGATAGGTAATTGTAATACCCGTGTTTTCTGTCCTAGCTTCTTTCAACTTTGATGAAACGGCAAATCAGTATGATCTCTTTAGAAAAGATCTTTTCAGTAGCAATGTGATAGGGGTTTTTGGTTTCCTCTGCAGCACACTTGTGCTACCTGCTTCTTACGTTGCTTCCTCTTTCATCTCCTTCTGTAAATTCTCCATGCACCTGATGAGAGTGTCAGCTTCCTAAGGGCAGGTGCTCTTTGTAATTTCAGTCTGGGAAATGAAGTCTTTATTTCCGGAAGCCACGTACCCAAGTAAAAACTGGGATTCTTTTCTTTGCATATAAAATGTTGAAGTACATAGTACAGGGACAATACCAACCCTACTGTATGTTCTCACTTCTTCCGTTCATTGGAATGTTCATTCATTCAGCACTAATTCATCCAAAAAGGTTACTGAAGGCTTACTTTGAGGCAGGATTTATAATAAACACTGAGTAAATAAAGATGTTTAAGAATTCAACCTTAGGAAATAACATAGGGAAAGGAAGAAAGAGCATAATATTTTTCACTGAACATGGCAGGAGCTTACTGAATATTTGGTGTGTAGTACATGAAGTCAGATTCAAGCATGTGAGTTTTTTATCTGGGTCATTTTGGTTCAAGGGTAGCTTTCTTGACATTTAGAAAACACTTTGTTAGATTTTAACAAATACTATAATCGCTTGACTTTCTATATTTGACTACATGGAAGTAGCCATTCATAGATAGAATTTGTGTAAATATCTTCCAGGTTTGTCTGATGTGTGAGAAAGGAGGGATTGCCTCTGTGCTTGACGTCTGCTTGTATTTCAGTGTACACACACACACACACACACACACACACTCACACACACACTCACACAGTTACATGTGCAAGCCCTGACAATGAAAATTACTAACTTCTTTCTACAGCTTACAGCTTCATTGAGAGCACTATATTACTGCATTTCACTACACTCCTTATCTTCATTAGTGTTACTTTTCCATCTTAGGACAATTTTTTCTAAGCAAATAACCTGATTGTCCATTGTAGGAATTCCTTGAAATATGCATTAACTATTTATTAGAATCAACAGAAAGTTTTTTTCCCAAAGACTTTGAACCATTTTCTGTGCTTCTGGCCTACTGATCCTGAAAGGCTGTATTACGAATCTTATCTAATTCTAATCCTCCCTGGATTGGAAGTTCTGCTTTACAACAAACTTGATTCTCAATAAATTCTGACTTTTCCTTTCCCTGTTTCCTTCCATGGTGCTACCAGAGGTAAAGCACTGCTCACCACTGCAGTGGTAAAGGGTTGTGACCATTGATCATGATCTGTCAGCTTGACTGGATTGGGATCAGCCTTGCAAGTTAGTAAAGAACAGTTCTGAGGGTGTCTGTGTGGTGTTTCCAGAGATGACTCACTTGTGGGCCAGCCAGATGAATGGGTAAGCCTGTTGGGAGGCACTAACCAATAGGTTTATAGCTTGGATGGAAAGGAAGCAACATAAGAGAATGTTGGTGCATATTCAAAGACTTCCAGTTTGCTTGAGCAGGTACATCTTACACAGCCGTCACCTTTAGACATCAGGCTCCAGTTTCTTTAGCCTTGCAACAGTCTCATCGGCAGTTCTCCAGTGAGCTCCCTGGCCTTCCACCTTGGACAGCCGGTGTATCCTTGATCCTTCTTATTTTGCAACTTCTATCCTTTTGGGTTAAGCAAGCTATGAAATTCTCTCATTCTCTAGCATGGATGGTCTTTGTGGAGTCTCCCCTCTGATACTATAAGCTACCTAATAAACCCCTTGTATAATTACACACATATTTTCTATTAATTTGGCTCCTCTAGAGAAACCTGTGTAACACAGGAGTGAACTCAGCTCCATCTTTTTTTTTTTTTTTGGTACCAGGAGTTAACTCAGGGCCTTGCACTTGCCAGACAGATGCTGTGCCACTGAGCTACATCTCCGGCCCTCAGCTCCATCTTCTCAACAGGGGCTATTACTGGTGTTCAAGCAAACCCAAAGCAGATTTTTTTAACAACAAAAAATGCATGAGCTTATAAATTTAATTATTCAGAATATTCATGGACAGTCTAGCAGGCGAATAAAAGACCCCCATCTTTGAAGAAGAACGCTTTCTTTCCTTTTGTAGAAACTTTACATCAGTGAGGTCCCATTATCATCTCCTGTGTAAGTCAGAGTATACAAAACCCACGTCAGTGCAGGCACTGTCCTGCACGGCAGGCACTAGATAGGTATGGCTATAGAGCACACGCATGGAACTAGGCCAAATTGAGGTGAAGTGTGGTAAATACATCTCAGAGTCTATGATTCAGCAAGAGAAGAGAATTCAAACTGTGTAATAACTTTTAATAAAATACCTGAGTACTTATTATATGTTGAACTCTAAATTCCTGATGGGCTATAATAGTCTAGATATAATTTTTAGACTTCAGGTATAATATACATAAGTTAAATGTATTATCAAAATTAATTTTCCTGTTTATTTTCACTTTGAAAATATGACTGTGAAAATTATTAAGTGATATGTATATGACTTGCATTATGCTTTTATTAGGCAATGTTTTCTCTAGCTAGAAAAGACAAAACAAACAACAACAATAAAAAGCGATCTCCCAAACTTTAGCAAACTGGCTTGTCAATATAGAGGGCGTAGTACATGTTTTTCCTGTTTAATGTCTTCTCTAACTTTATTTTCAGCATATATTTCTATTATATGACAAATGCATTCATTGTGGGAAAGCATACATATATATATAGCATCAAGATTCTCAGTAACATAATCATAAAAATATTTTTAATATGTACAATATCTGGTAAATGGACATTCTTGATATATTGAAAATTATTAAGAATTACTCTTAAAATTTGAGAAACATGTTCAAATTATTTTGCTAATGAGTTTGCTTTTAGAAGAAATTCTTCCACAGTTGTCTTTACAAGAGAACACTTATTGAACAGAACAAGCTAGAAAGCCTAAACATTAATCTAAATTTACAGTAAATGGCTCTGTAGATCTGTGACTGAGGAGTGTAATTTAATTGTACTGAGAGGCAGATATGATCTGCAATTTTTCTGTACAGCTGGCTCTTTTGTTTGGAGAGTGATGACTGGCTAATGTCCACAGTGTGGCCTGTGGAGAAAACATGCATATCTGCCTTCTGTCATTTCATGCAGAAATTCTTTGAAAGTGCTCTGTTTGAATGTGGGCATGATCCTCCATCTTTCCTTGAAAGGCAATTCTGGTGAAAGGAAAACAAATGATACAGTTTCAGGGCTCTCCACTCAAGCTGAAAAGAAGAACTAGGTAAGGATGTGGCAAAGTTTCCTGAACCAAGGTGAAGGAGTAGAGGCGGTTTTGGTAGAACAAAAAGTGGATAAATGAAGTGCCCAGAATGAAGGCAATTGGATTCTTTATTACTGAGGTTAAAAAAAATTTCACTTTGGGTCATTCACTCCTCTACAAAGTGAGATCTAGGTGTAGCTACAGGTGGTGTCCAGCCAACAGGGCACAAATGCTTCTTTTCACTGCAGTTGGCGAGCTGTGTGCTTTAAAGGTTCTTGTCTTGACATCGTTTGCCTATGTGACAAACTTGATGGAAGAGTCTGATGTGTAGATTCTGATATGTTGGTCATGTGAGAGAACAAACTGCAATTTCAAAAATGTGCCTTCACTTATGATCTTCTCTTATGTACAATTTAATCTTCTCATATGTACAATTTTATTCATATTCTAAGCAGGGAAATAGAAAAAAAAAAACTGGGGGCAGCATCAACTTTGACTCCTTTCTCCAGCTGTTCAGGGGCACAGAACACTTTCTTTGATGAATCTTTCGTACCTGACTTGTTAGCTTAAGGCATGAGGCGAAGAATTCTTTAGTGGTTCATAAGAAAATCATTTTCCTGATTATTTTCAAGGAGGAAGAAATGTGGGGAGTCATTCAGAAGATCTTATTCTCTTCAGTTTTCTCAGTGACGTAAATATTTAACCTAGAAATCTGGGAGCAAAGTAGAACACAAATAAAAGCTGAAATAAAGATTACTTAAGTACCATGATATGTGTCTCTGGAGTTGGCCTTTGTCATGAAAGAGCAATAGCTTCAACTTCCTGCTTCTGATAGTTTTGCTGAAAAGATTCCTTTAGTTATTAAAGACTGGATCTTTTGATACGCATTTTTCTCCCCAGGGATCAAGTTTCTAGGGTACATGAATCATGCGGAGAGAAGAGCAAATGCTTGAATTTATTTCAAAGGAGAGAAGACTAAGACTAAGGTGATACACTGAAGCCAAACCAATCATTTTTATTCAAACAAAAATTAAAAACTGTCACTCTATCCGACAGTGGAATTTAGAAATTCTTGTTCTTGACTTCCTACTTAATCTATAGACTAGGTTACTATTTTGATGTTTTCTTTGGAAGATAAAAAAAGTGTATTTTACTTGTGCTACATTGCTATTATCTTTGTGTCCCACTGCTATCTAAATATCTTGACTTATTTTGAGATTTTAAAGGAAAGACTTCGGTCGGTACAGGAAAAAAGGCATTCAAACTCTGAATATAAATGCTATCTATCATTAATTTAAATCAATGAGCTCACTCTAGACTTTATCTGTAAAGAATAATGTAATGGCAAGTGACAGAAATCTAGATGCAGTGAGTGTAATTCTAAAAGAAATTCATTGGTCCAAGTATTTGCAAAACTGCCTGTCTCTCAGCAGATGGAATTTGGTAAAGCAGCTTTAAAGTAGTTGCGAACGATCTTTCACTGTCAGTCTGGCACACAGAACTGAGGCTTAGTTTGAGGGTCATATGCTCCCATTGTTATTTCTTAGGGTCATTCTTGGGGAAGTCCGTGTCTGTCTCAGGGTTATGTGCTGAGTAGTGGCAGTTCTGTCCTCCAGTACTTAGCCATGTGACTGTAGGAGAGGATAAGCTCTTTACCAAGCTAATTCAATTGAAATGGGGTCATTAGGGAGAATTCTCCTCCACTATGACTGGTGTCCTCATAAGTTAGAACACAGAAACACAGCAGGAAGAAGATGGTCATCTATAATACAAGGAGTGAGGAGGCCTCAAAAGCCAAACCTAAATCTAGAACAAATAAAAATAAACACCCGATCATGCTAAAACACCTTGATCTCAGACTTCCAGCTTCCTGACTGTGAGAAAATAAGTTGCTATTAGTAAAGGTATGCTCTCTGTGGTGCCATATTAGGGTGACCTAGAAAGTGAGTGTACTCAGCTTCCCTAGTGAAAGCTCCATGGGCCCCTGGGACTGCCTTTGTTTATGTCGCGGACTACCCAGTAGCTCTGAGTACCTGGGTTGGTGAGACACTTGGGGCTGGTCCCTGAATCTAGGGAAGTGGGTGATTCATGCCCTCCTAAATCATGGCACTGAGACTGGGAAGAGGAGACCCTTACAGCAAGTCTGTGGCAGTAGATGCACCCTCCAAGTAGGAGAGCACAGAGGCTGCATCGCCCAGCATAGTGTTCTGCTTGAAGTTCACACAGATGCAGTGACTAGGAAGAATTCTCCCTTGGTCCTTTGAGGTCTCTGTGTGTTAACTCCAGTGAATGAAAGTTTGTCCTTAAACTGGAAAGTATTTTCAAGATACAGCCCGCTTTTCATATATAGGTCTTCCTTGATTGTATTTTACTTCGGTCCCAGTGTTTAGGGACGTTTTGCATATCCTAAGGGTCTAGATTACAAACAGCAATAAAACAGGACTCAGCAGTTATTACATCTACCTCACTGGCAAGAGCACATTGTAAGGGTTTTACCAAGTGGTTGTTTGAGGGAACTGAGACCATGTATTGCCCACCGTGTAGCAAACACTTAATAAAGGTCCATGCTGAGGATAGCTGGGCCCCTGTGCCCTTTGCGGCCCTGTCATGCCCTCTTTGCCAGCACAGACTGTGCTAGCCCTTGCCCTTGCTTCTCCTGTCTATAGGCCCTGCTCTGTATCCAGGCGGTAAGCTCCTCCTTCCTTCGGGACTCTGTCCAAATACAATGATACGTAAGTCATAGCAATCAAATTACCACATCAAAGTGTTTTTCATGACAGAACCTTCCTCATTCTGAGATATCTTTTACCTTTTGAAGTAATGGGATTTTGTGAACCTTTCACAAAAGTATAGTACATTTTCCATTTGCATGGGTACAAGTCGACTTTTCTTTGCATGGCCCATGTGAGCTGATCCCTACCTTACCAGTTCTATCTCTTGCCATGTTCTTCCTTATACTTCTTCCCCTCGCCATCCCTACTGACTTCCTTCTTTTTCAAATGTATTCTGTACCTTCCACTCTCTCAGAGTAGTCAGAGAGTTTGAAGGTGGGCTGAACATTTAAATTTGCACTTATGCTTGGTGTACAAATCCTTGAACAACCCTATATAATATTTTCCTACCTCTAAGGTACAGCAAGAGGATAGTGAAGAATTAACTTCATGAAACTCATTTGGTGTTGATTAGATATCAGGAGAAACAGCAAAAATTATGAACTTTGTGACATTATCTTGAAAGTCAGCCAAACTCTTCCAGTACATATCCTGTTAGAGTTAGCAAGGATATTTGATTAAACATGAGGATGTATATCATGATTGTCCTAATTGAACTTTTTAAGGAACTGAACTGTCTTGGTTACGATCCCATCACTAATAGCAAGATGAAGCCAGTATTAGACTTACTAGTGTCTACAAAAGTCACATTTTACACATTTTGGATTTTGAGAGGTTAACTTTCTCAGTGGCCACAATTCACATCTTTTTTTTTTGGCACTAGGTATTGAACTCAGGACCTTGCATTTGCCAGGCAGGCGCTTATGCCTCTGAGCTATATCCCTGGCCCCATCAGTGGCCACGACTGCAGGTACACCTCTCGTACTGTTGGGGAGCCAGTGTCTTCAGCAAGAACAATAGCAGTATGCAGGCCACTTCCTGCCCCATCCACATGGCCAGAACACTCACTGTCTCTAACAGCCTTTCACAGTCTTCCAGTCTTCAAGGAGACACAGACACCGAATCTTGTTTACAACTCATATCTCCAGTGGCTAACACAACACCTTGCTCATTGTAAGCATGTCATAATTAATTCTTAGATTAATGGAGGCATCTTATAGTCAGCTAAATTTATATAATTAGTGCAATTAATAATAGATGGACAATTTACACATGACTTCACAAGGTGTAGGTACCTGTACGGTATCTTTAAGTGCTAAAGTCAAGTATCTTGACAGATGTCAGAGAAGATGCGTAAACACTTCCCCTTGGGATAACGATATTATAACTGTTAATAATACCAAATATGGTAAAACTTGCAACAGCTATGTACGACTCTCTGGAGCTTTGATCAAAGTGTTTCTGCTTACTATAGGTAGTATCTATACTATCATTCAGATATAATTCTTAATATGTCTGACTTTTCTGCTGAGGTTAAGGATCTTGATCACTTTCACGTGAATGGTAAGGTCTCTAAATTGAGATTGTAGTAATCTGTGCTGTTTCTAGTTTATAACCAACAGTTATTGTTGCTATGTCCACAAGCCAGAGTACTGACTGGTCCCCCGCATCATCTATGCTGGGAAACAAAGGACACTTTAGAGCATCTTGCAGGGTCAGGCAGAAGGCCTGCTGCCCTGAAGAGTTGGCAGGGGCTGGGATGGTGAGAGCAGAGGTTGCTTTGGTTTATGGTAGGAAAGGAAAGGAGGGAGAGCTAGGATAGCCTGCAAGGGGTTGGTGGGAACAGTTCCTGTCACCAAGAACGTCTGTTCTCTGGGAACACCTGAGTGAGACCAAACAGATCTGAAAGATTTCAGCTTGGCTTTGGGTAGAGAGAGTTTTCTATTGGTCTGTCAGACAGCAGACTGGCTTTCTAAATTAATGAGCCAATTTCTTGGTTTTTCCTTCTTTTTGTTTTCTTTTTATTTAATCTTCTTTTTCTTGTTTTTAACTTGATGACATTTCAGTTCTATCCATTTGTGGTGGTGCTTGTATCAAATGATCAAAAAGGCTCATAAAGAAAAACCTTTACTTTAGTTTAGGTACCTGGAACCTGGATTTTATGAGATTAAATTTTTGTTGGAGTCGTTAGACAAACTGCTGCCCATCTGTCTGTGACAATTAATTGATTCTGTCAATTTGAGTAAGAAATGTCCAACTAAAGTGGGTCAGCGTAGGTCTGGGTGTGGCTGAGGGGATTTACTGAAGACAGAAGGCCCACCTTAGGGCGGCTGGTCACCTGCATGTTATAATGAGGAAACAATAAAGGAAGGGACACTTCTGTTTCTTTGGAGGAGCTCAGTTTTTGCCTTTACCTTGGATGTCATCTCCTGGCTTACAGTGCAGACCCTTCAGCCTCCAGTACGAATCCTTTAGCCTTTCACTGCAGACTCTCTGGCCTCCCGACATGGACTGCGCTCCAGGCCTTCCAGTGGATCCTTCTAATCTCCAGCATGCAGACAGACTTTTCCGTCTCTTCCACACTTGACTCTGCAAGAACCAAAGTATCTTGCTCATTAAGTCACCTAAACACCAATTAGCTTCAAATATAGTCATGGATCATGTGTAGGATATTTGTCAGGTAATGGCTGGATTATAAACCAATGACTCTTTATGTAGGTTTAGTTTGTCTTACAATTTTGTGACACAATGCTAACGAGACCCAGTCTTTCTCCTAGGTGACTTTCATTACAGTAGAGATTATATATCTATATATAAAACTAGCATGTGCTATCACATAAACCCTAAGGTGAGAGTCTTACCTAGTGGTGGTGATGTATTTATGTATGTATTTTTTGTTAAGACCATGAAAGGAGTCTTGGAAGTAACGAGGCATGTGGTGAACATATTTTAAAAGTTTATTAAAGTACGTTACAATTATTATGTGTATAATACACATTTATTGTAGAAAATATTGAAAGGCATTAAAATGAGTACCCTTTGTGTGAAATATAGCATCACCAAGCTGATGAGCACTTGGCATAGAGTTGAACTTTGCTTTGTGGACATATGTGAGACTTTTGCTCTGGACAAGTTTTATCGCATCTCTTGACTATCAGTTTCCTTATTTTAAAAATAAAGAGATCGGCCTCCAAGGCTGCTGCTAGCATTGATAGACTTTGTGTCTTTAAAGGCAAGTACAAATTAATATAGTCCTGAGAGCATAAGTGATTTCTAATTGCTGAGGTGTGACAATTTAAAATAAGAAGCCAAATGGTCTCTGTAATTATGTCTGACACACATCTCCCTCTATAACAAAGGTCAATCATTTCAATTTCCTCTGTTCTATGCATTCCACCCCTAAAATGGGGATAACATTCCTGATACCTGCTTTTTCTTCATGAATTGCTTGTCCAGATTTATAAGGACCTTATTTCTCTGAAGGAAATGGTTCACATGCTTGAAATACATTAATTCTTTTAGTTCATTATGGCACCACTTTCCTAATTACATTCCATGGTAACAACTATGCGCCCCATTTTCCTAGGTAGCACATGGTTTCAGACAGAAAAATGAGAAAGTCATTTAGAAGAAAGAGAATCAATGATCACAGAGTTTTGTGAAGATATGCTGCTCATTTTTTCACAGATAGCTTTCTCACTTGAAACGTTACCATACCGTTGTTCCAAAACGCACTCTCTTTGCTTTTTGCATATCAACTACTGGAGGAGAGAAATATCAGGGTTGAGGAAATGGGGTTTTATAAATGCTAACTTCTCAGAGGTATTGATTCAGCCCCACCTGAGGATCTAGGTGCTACCCTCCAGGTAAGGTTTTTGCATTAAGATTCATAGAACCACTCAGAAATGTCTGCTAGCAACATAGTTTTCACCAACAAGAAGTCAGAAATTGGGTCCTGTAATTGAGGGATGGCAGCTGGAGATATAATCTTTGCTGAATGGGTTCAAATCCAGCATCAATTTTGTGTGAACTACCTACAAAACTTTGTGTTTAGGGATGTAAAGTTTTCCCTAAAAGCTCAGAAATTTAGCAAGCTAGAAATCTGTAGTATACTCTAACTCTGGTCAATGGTTTGATAGTGGTGCACAGAACTGTGGGAATTCAGAGAATAGGTTTATTTATTCATTTATTTATTTTTATTTTATCTTAAAGATAGTAAAATCCAACAAAACAAAACAGAACAAAGTCAATCAAAACAATGCAGCAAAGTTGGTACAAACTTCAAAACAGGATACTAGGAAAACTACAGTAGCTACCATAGTATATCTTGTTATCTTCACAATAGACGCCCATTCCATCAGGTATAGCAAAATCAAACCAAAAACAAAACAGAATAAAACCAATTAAAACAGAATATTGAATAAAGCCAAACAATTAATCAGAACAAGGAAAAACAATGAGAACAATTTTGGGCCTCAAAGACAAGATAGAAGGAAATCCCCTATGTTTGCTACATTGCATACTGTCATCCTCCCAAGAGATATTCAAACTGTTGGCCCCAGGCCTGCAAAATCAACCAAACAGTATATGCATTTAGTTGCTTTATGTACCTTAGTTGCTGTCAGCTCAGCCTGTAGAATAGTTTTAAATAATGAAGAAACAGCAGCCTTTTCCTGGGCCTTCACAAAGTCAAAAGAAGTTGGTCCTGTCAGAGCATAAGAGAGAGTGAGCCTTTTGTGTTTTGCGTCTGCTGGTAGAAAGAGGGACACTATTACAAGACAGTGCACCTATATCTATATTCCCAGATAGTGTCAATGAGCTATACTGAGGAATTATACAGGGGAAGGCTGTGGTCTTTCAACACTTCCATCCTTCCAGTGCTTAATTCTCTGATTCATTCCTAGTTCAGGCCTGCAAGATCTAGAAGAGGAATGAATCACTGAGGCACTTTCAGATGAGATGCCTATGTCTTGCTTAGAAAAAAACAATTTGCTTTTCTTTATTCTTTCTCATATGGATAACCAAGTGTCTTGAGAAACTACACTGTTGTCAGGTTTCAGTTCTCAGTGTCTCAACTGCACATAGAAATAGAAAATTTGGTCTCTTACTATATTTCTATACTGTCTATTCTGTTCAGTTTGTTAATTATTTGTTTTTGCCTGAATATAATCTTTCCTTAATTAAATAGGTTCTTGTAAGTCAGTATACATGGTAGGATAATGATCTTTTATTTTGCTTTTCTTGAGTTTCTTTACTATTCATATTCTATGTCAATTTAGAATCAGTTTCCTGCATTTCTTATATATATAAACACATGTACACTCTCAAACCTTGCCAGAATATGAGTGTGGTTGTAGTGAACTGTCAATAAATTATGAAAGAACATATTTTTAATATTTAGTTTTATAGCCAATGAACAAAATGTATCTTTCTATTTGTATAGATTTTCTTTAATTTCCCTCATTAAAATTAGAAAACTTTCTCCTAAAGGGATCTATTTTTGTTAGATTTATCTTAGCTACTTTATGCACTTTAATATAGTAATTAAATGTTATCTATTAAAATATAATTTTTAATATTTATTTCTGGTCAATAGAAATATAATTTTTTTATTGTGAAATAGGAAGAAATCTTTGAAAAGAAAAAAGGACCAAGGATGATTGAAAGGGGAAAAGACAGTAGGGAAAAGGGAAAAAATGAAGTTACCTATATTATTAGTATCTCTTTGTTCATTAAAAAGGAAGATTTGTGCTAATACCAATTGAAGAAACTTTTATACCCATGAGCAACTACTTTAAAGATAAAAACATGCAGTACATTAACTATCGTTATTCTCTTATTACCTTGTTATGAACTTTTGTTTTACCTTTTTTCCATGAAATAAAATAAAATAAAATAAAATAAAGAAATATAATCTTTGTAAACAGATTTCCAAATCTAGGAATTTTATTTCCTTTCTCATTCATTCTAATAATTTTCTTGTAGATCATAGTCAACCTTTTATAGCTATTAATAGTCTGTGAGTGTATAGGATATGCTATGTACCCCCAAGTCCTCATACTTTTGATGGGGCTGAGTCTGATGCTTGTGATCAGTTTGTTGTCTAGCACCAGGATTAATGACATGACTGCTACACCCACCCAGGGGTGGAGCTGAGATACAGTATAAGGGAAGGCAGGTCTTCCTCTTGCTTGCTTCCTGGCTTCCGCCCTCTCTCTCGCCAGCGCGGATTGCAGCTTGCGGCCGCCATGAACTGTAGCCCCGTCATCCCATGCTGCCTTGGAGCCCACTTTATGGACTGAAACTCCTGAGAAACTGTAAGAATAAACCTTTCCTTCCCTAACTTTGGGCATCAGGTATTTTGTCTCGGCAACGAGCAAAAAGTAACTAAGACAGAATTTGGTACCGAGAGTGGGGTCGTTGCTGTGACTATTCCTGACCATGTGGTTCGAAAGCCTTTGGAAATGGCTTGCGGGGAAAGTTTGGAAAGGTTCGGAGATGCCGTCTACATGCATAGAGCTGGAACAGCTTAGGCTGTTTTGTATGGGAGATTCTGGTCAGAGCTCAGGAGACCAGAAGGCTGATAGAAAGCCTG
>RJWM01045577.1:0-12747 GCA_004363535.1 Dasyprocta punctata | reverse complement strand
TTATCTGTCCATCTGAACAGCTCCCTTAATGGTAATATACAATGTTGCAACCACTGTAAAATTCCAACCATCTAAAGTCCTAAACCTATAATTTTACAGTATAGGATATGTTGTTGTTGTTAGTTGAATCCTTTAGTTTTTTTGTTTCTCTTAAGTATGACCATTCTTTTATCCTTTATAGGCTTCACTCTGAACTATTCAGCTTGATTATATTAGACCTGATATTGTGGGTAGTTATTTCAATGATGACAAGAGTTACTCTAAGGGGAAAGGAAGAAAGGAAGGGGAAAAAAAAGACATAAATTTATAAATATGCATAAATAAGACAGCTAAAAAAACTGTATTGCTGGGTACATTAGCTATTGAAAAAGAAAATTAATATTCCTGAATTGATAAACCTTGCGTGTCTATGTCTGTCAATATGATCAACCCCTATGAAGGTAACGATATGTAATATTGTAACTACTGTCAAACTTCAACTACCTCAGAGTGTAAACCTACAGTGTAATTGTATCAGATCTGTCGTTGTTGTTGTTTGTCTTTCATGCTTTTCGTTTCTATCTTCTGTGTCTATTTTCTTTTAAATAAAATTTTAAAAAATGTATCTTGTAAAGTTGTCCAATTAGTGCATAAAGGTACTCAGCTAAGGAGAAATATGTGGGACTTAAATTCAGCACTTACTCCCTTCATCACTTTTTGTGCCCCAGACATCAAGCTGGAAGAGGAGAAATATGCCTTTTTCTGAATTAACCACCCAGAATGAATGCCTTTGTAATATGTCTTTGTAAAACAAGCATTTTATTAGCATTATATGTGCCAAAGATCGGTTAAACTCATTAGACACACTAACCTCTTCACTTTCATGCATCCTTATTATGACTTGTGTCTAGATATCCCCCCAAAGCCTCATGTGGTCACTGGTGGGGCTTTTCAGAGGTAGCTGGATCCAGGGTATGTGATGCTGGGATTAAAGATATGTGATTACTAAATTTAGTCCAGCTATTGGTTTGGCATAATTCTGTGTGTAGGTAATGAAAAGGCCCACTTTGGATGTAGGCGCTACCTGCACTAAAGGTATACAATATAAGAAACAGAGAGTTGCTGTTGTCCTTCCTGATTCTTTGCTACTTCACTGTTTTGCTGCCTTCTGCCTGCCATGAACTGTTTCCCTGGATGCCCCTCTGCCATGCCACCCTGCCTTGCAACCAGCCCACTATGAACTGAAACCTCTACAAACTGAGAATTACAATCAACCTTTCCTCCTTTAGCTTTGGTGTTAGGTGTTTTGTCCCAGCAATGACAAAAAGTAGCTAAGACAATCCTTAAGTTCATGAATCTTTCAGTTCACTACTTTAACTCAGTAGGTCCTACTCTCTAATCTATTCTTTAACCAGGAGCTATGCACTCAGAAATATTTTGTTGCACAATATTATCAGTCAAAGATATAAATCATGACTATGCACATGTCTAATAATATAGAAAACAATTTTTTAAAAGTTCGGTTCAAATCATAAACACTTAAAACCTTTGTAACTTTAGCCAAGGAACCTTACTTACTTAAATTATATATATATATATATATATATATATATATATATATATATATATATATATTTGAAGAAAAAATCTGATATTTGTGAGGCAAATCTGAGCAAAATGGTAAAAAAATAAGAACACTAATGGGATATATGGAATTAAAAGCGGAAAATTCATTTCTTCTATGGATCTAGTACTATATATATTACTAATAATACAAAGCCTGAAAGATAAATGAATCAGATAGAATAATTTAAATATTAAAATATGCAATCAATAATACAATAAAAGTTATTTTTAAATTCTGTTCCTGAATTTATATATAGTGCTACTAACTGAAGATGAAAAAGAAAAAGAATATAGACACAGGTAGCTATGAAATATCACCAATAATTATAAGGAAAAAATATTTCTTTAAACATTAGGATCCCTTCTTGGCATCTTCCCTCATGGGGCTTTTTCTTTTACTAAATTACTCATTTTAATTGAGAATTATAGAACTGCACAGGGGGTATCATCATGCTGAGACCAAAATGACAAAGTTTTCATGGACATCTCTTTTGTGTAGAAGGGTGATGATAACACACCCCAGTTTAATAGATAAAACAGTCCTGTTTCTTAATCACAGAAAATAGATAAAATAGCATTTGTTTTATTTACCACTAGGGTCTACATAATTTATTTCTAATGCTCACTTTACAGTAAAATAGTCACAGAACCTTTCAAGTATTACTTCTTAACATTATTGTCAGAGTCTCATTCGAAAATTGCTTCTATTAACTTCAGAAAAACACACTCCCACTCATATTTCCTATAGATGTCTTCATATCCTAAAATTTTGCATGATCCCACTGCCAAATTGTAACTGTGAAAACCTCACCCTACAACAGAACAGAAAGTCAATGAAATGTGTAAAATGAAAGGTTAATGGCATAACAAGATCAGTTTATATCAAAATATTTAAACTCAGATTTGGAAATAACACCTACTTATATAGAATACAAACACAAACATTTATATCTTAAAACTAATTTGGCACACAGCATGAGGTTGTCCAAAAATAAGATAGCAAATGAAACACTTAAAAGAAATTATTAGTTAGTAAGATAATAGAATCGCATACATTTTAGCAAATTATAACATTCATAGGAACTGTAGAAATTATGTGATTTGTGACTTTTTTTTCTTAAGGGCAAAAATGAATCTAACAGTTTTGCACCAGATCAAAATAAGGGTGAATGTCACTGGCAGAAGACTCCTAGTTCCCTGATTCCTCTTTGAAGCTTTTCCAGATAATCGTGATGCTATTTTAGATTTGGCTTCTACTGAGGAAAGTGAAAGAAAGGACTACTGGTGAAAGTTAAAGTTAAATGACCATGGAGAGCAGCCTATCTGAAGGCAAGAAGGAAAAAATAAGCTAGACGAAAAATATCTTTCCTCACTCTAGTCACATGACCTTTCCTCGTACTCTTTTCATTCCTTTCTCCAGCCTTTGCATTTGTACTTTCTTAAAAGCCTTCCTATGCTATTGGAAGAAGTCCCACTCACATTAATTTCTCATTTGTCAAATGACCCACTTCTTTTAAAGTCATTTTCAAAATGTTATCTTTTATTGGAAACCCACTACGATAAAAATATATAACTGACATTTATTGAGTAGTCAACCTGTGCTCCCAAGTGAAGACTAGAGATTGATGGCCACCTATCACCATTACATTGCTACTTCTCTCTCACACAGTCACATGTGCCCTATGTCTGGATTTCTTTTGTGGCTCTTACCGTTCTAAAGAGTGTAAAGGGTGAAGTAAGGCAGTCTGAGTTCAAGTCCTGGCTCCTCACCTTAACAGTAGTGTCTCTTTGAGTATCTTACTCCTTGCTTTAGTTTCCTCATCTACAAAGTGGGAACACTTCACTAAAACAAGGTATTTCCATTTGTAATGCAGTCCCTGTGGCAGAGATGTTCACCAAACATGTTTCCTCCTCCTGGGTACAGAGCAAAATTACTGGGACCCCAGCCTCTTGCAGCAGCAGAATGGAGCCATGTGACTAGTTCTCACCAATGAATTGTAAGCTAAAGTGAATTGGCATTTCTGGGCTCAAGTAGTTAAAGATGGATGGACCTTCACACTTTGTCTCTTTTCAGTTTGCTGGTTAGATTTTTTTAAATGGTGGAAAAATGTGTTGAAATGGTGGGGTCTTCATTAGTTTGACTCTCTGACTTGTTGAAGCTGAGACCCCTCTATCATGTGAAACCTTTATTGATAGAATAAAAAGGTGAGTGTTGGTAGGGTAAGGTACTTAAATTTTCCAGTTGTATGTTATGGTAATTAGTTCACCCTGGTTAGTAAAGTTCCCGTCAGCCAGGTATGATATATAAAAGGAGAAGAAAAGGAAAAAACCATTGAGAAAAGGGTTTGTTGGTTTGTCCTGCTAGCAGCGCTTCTTCCAGAAACTATTTTTTCTTCCCAGAATCACAGAAGTACTTTAAACTCCTTATTATATTTTGCATATTAAGTGTCCACAGAAAATCTTATTTGGGTAAAAATTTTTAAAGAGGGTTTTTAAAACTATTGAATTATAGAATAAACTATTTTTATAGTCATACCATATTTTAGATTCTGAATAAATATTAAATAAACAGTGCATCAAGCTAGAAGTTAAGCCACACTTTTTCCATGTCTGCCTTATTAGAACCTTTAAAAACAATCAGAATCATTTTCTTTAAACATGAATTTTATCATCATATTTTCTGATATAAAAAGGAATTTGCAGGTAATAATGTATGCCCTGGTGTTCTTGGCTCCTTTTGTTCCAATCTTATCTTATCTCAGCCTCCTAAAATATGGAATTATGGTTGAATAAATCAATGAATAACAAAGACTGGGATTCAGTTTCTCAGATTTGAATCCTTGTTCTGCCACTGTTTGCTTCACTTTTAGCAGGTTTCAGGGTCTCTCAAGTCTCAGTTTCCTCATCTGCAAAGAAAGAAATGTCTCAGCAGATTCAAAGATATTTAAATGTACTAAGGCATTAAGTGTTCTAATAGAATCAATTATATTAATTATTGTTATTACTATACAACATTGTCTAATCAAATGTTGTACTATAATTTAAATTCAAGGAACAATGCCGAGTATGTAAGAAGAACGATAAAATATTTGACATAGTTTTGGTCTGTCAGAACTTACTAGGTCATAAAGAAAAGTCTTAACTTGGGAAAATATCTGTTTTAGTAGATGCATCACATATGCTTAATATACTTGGAATTTTAATAAGAGGCTTGTATGATACTTTAAAATAAATCCCTTCAAAGCAAGCCTCTAGCCAAAACCCCTATTCATAAAATGTTTATTAAGTTTGTTTTAAGCTACAGATTCAGCATTTTACCTAAAGGGGAAAAAAGAATTTTTATCTTCAGAGATTTAGAAATGTTTAGAATAAAAAACTGTATTTCATATAGTAACAGTAAATATCAATTAGTCATATCCTAATGCAAAACTTGCTAAAGCTTGTTAATCTTGCTAAATGTAGTTGCTAGATATGCAAAGAAAAAATAAACTGTATGGTATTTATTCTTCATAAAAATTATTTTCAGTAATAAGTTTTTAGAGCTCTGTTCACACTGAGATTAAATATGCAAAAGAAGAGCTTTCTCCATTTTTTATTCCTTTAGAATATTTTAATAAAAGATTCACTTCTGCTATGAATACTTCCTTGCTTTTCAGTTCCCAGTATCTTTCTTCTGATTTTACCTTAGTACATCTGGTTCTATCACCTTGAATCAGGGCCTTCTCTTGCTGTTTTTTCAACCTTTCAAATTCTTGTAGACAATGATGGAGGTAGGGAGAAAGCCAGCAAACACATTTCCAAGACCTCTTTGCCCCACCAGCACGCAACTCATTTAACAGTATACAAATGATTTAACAGTAATCCCAGCTGAGTTCCCAGAGGAAATCATTTCCATTCCCACCACTGCTTGCAGATGGAGGTCATGTTTCCTTCTCTCCTTAGTCACTGCTCAGCCAAACTATTCATATTTACATAATTCTCCCAGTAGTGTTAGGTAAACTTTTTGAAATCAGAGCAGTTTGTAGAATTGCACATCCAGAAAGGAATGTATAATGGAGAACTGAAGAGATCCTGGGCGAGGCCATGAATGATAAATTTATACATTTAGCCCATCCTGAGTATTCTCCATTAGCCTCTCCAGAACCATCTTGTGTTCATAAAGGCTGACATATATGACCTTATTCTCTGACTTTCTGCTGAGGTTAGTAAAACTGAGGCACTGAGGACACCTGAACGCAAGAAGAGGTTGAAGATGAGGTATTTATTCCCCAACTTCCTCCCTGTTATTCTTTAGATTGGCAATGACTTATAACCACAGCTTATATCTAAACGCCAACTCTTACATATATAAGCATTCTCTCTGGACTCCAGTATGATTAAGATTTAGGTTGCTAACATTTCTTCTACCATTGCTAGTCTGAAGGTGATACATTTTCCTTTGTTAGATTTCTTTCATCCTACCCACCCAATTGTAAAATGACCCTTCAGTGATGTCTCTTCAGCTGTGCTTCTGAGTGTGCAAGCAACCTGAATGGTGTGGTCATAAACCTGATTACATAGAGAATATCAGATAGACTCAACCAGATTAAAATTAGTGGGCTCTACAAAGCGCATCTAAATAGCCAAAGGAGACTGTGATTTTTTTCTGAAAGTTCAAGATAGTTTGCATCATTGGAAATCCAGAAACAAATACAAGTTCAAGACAAGATTGGTCAGAAAAAAAATGCAATGATTAGAAATCTATTAACTTAAAAATTTATCATGGTGTTCACTGTTTCTATCATGCATCAAGATTCCTAAATGTCACTCTCACATATCAAGATCTCTATTTGATAGCACCCGTTCACATTCAATGGAAGGGAGACTGACTGGTGAGGCAGAAAACCTAATTGCAGCACTGAATCTTTCACTAGTAGTTTGCATGACTTTGGGCAAGTCACTTAGCTTCTTTTTTCTTCAGTCTTCAATAGGAAAAGGTGCAGCCCCTGTAAATCTCAATGAAGGGACATTCTTAATTCTTCACAGTAAAATCCATCAGTGAAAGGACCAACCTGATCATATGTGGCCTGATCAAATTCTGAACTCCAGCTTTTTGTGTAAGTCAGAAATCATTCTGCATTTTCGTGACTTATAGTTAAACAGAGAAGTGGGTCTGCCCTGGAAAAATGCATACTGTGGTCTCCTCAGTGCCTATGAGCAGCATCTGTGTTCCACTTCTAACTCCTAAAAATTATATGCTTCATGAGGTGATGTTAGAGTGCTGAAATTCCCGTGTGAATCAGGACTCTCAGTGGGAAGAATGGATCAGCACTAAAGTAGCAGCATTTGATATCTCCTGTCTGGAAAACACCCTGAGTATCTGATCTGATCATGCCCAGTTCCTTTCCTGACAAAACTAAGCCTTTTACCCTTCGACACACTTTTCACTCATCCTTATAGTTTTTGGTTACATTGGCAAACTCCTGCTTTAAAGTTAAGCCCCTTTCAAATTTCACTTCCTCTGAACAACATCTTCCTGTACCACACTTCCTTCTCCACTCTTCAGTAACCCTGTTCTCCTCTGCCCCTTCTTTTCTACTATTCTATCACACTATACAATGTTTACCCAATCACTGAAGTTCCCCTCCCCTGATTCCCACTGGGTCCTGTGCCCTTTTGCTTTATCTTTAAGTCTTCAAGATAGAGCCTGACATAAAAGTCCACACAGTAGATAATTAAAAAATTACTGAACAAATGCAATAGATTTTCTAAAACTTTTTCAAATAGAGAACTGCAGGGTTTGTTCTGTACTTAAAAAAAATATATAGTGACTATGTCTCAGTATGGATCTACTCTAAAAACATGACACTGATGACCGGGCCAGAAATGACCATGGCAATAAAACATGGCAATAAATGGTGAGGTGCCTTAAAAAGTTCAGTGGCAGAAGAGCTGTTACACATTTGAAATAAAGCTTTCCTGTAAATTCATATACATCTAGGAATAAGAAAGGAGTAGTGTTTGTTTGTTTGTTTGTTTGTTTGTTTGTTTAAGACCGAGTGTGGGTATATAGTTCAGGCTGATCTTGAGCTCACTTTGTAACCCAGTCTGGTCTCAAACTTGCAATGATCTTCCTACCTCAGCCTCATGAGTGCTGTAATTACATGTGTGTGCTGCCACGCCCAGTTTAGAAAAGAATAATGGGAAAGAGATAAGTGCATTGAGAAAAATTCTATGAGGTTATGGTGATGGTGATGGTGGTAATGATTGTTATTGTTACCGTTTTCCAAAAGCCTCCTACAAGCTAAAGAAAATGGACTTAGCAATAGTGAATAAGTCTGTGGACAGCTGCCATTACCTCTGGAAGTTTTTACGGCCCTTGAGGTATGTTATTACAAATACACTAGTTCAAAATACTTATGAAGCCAATAAAGTTTAGTCATGGACTGGTATGTCCTTAACTCTAGCAATACAAATATTACTAAGACTAAGTCACTGTCCTTGTCTTTGTGGATCACATTATCTACTTGGGAAAGACACTCATAAACAACTTTTTATAATTCAATGTGATAAATGCTGTAAGATAGGTAGAGTTAGACACAGATGAAGTGACTAATTCTGAGAGATGGCTGGATGACACTGGCAATGAAAGCTTGCAGGAGGAGGTGAGTATATAGCTGGATATTGAAGAATTAGTGTGCATTTGTGGAAAGATAAGGAAGGTCTGCCTGGGGGATAACAAACAAATGCAAGGAGCTACAGAAATACATTTTACACAGTGAAGGAAGAGATGGGGCAAACCAGAAGACAACTAGCCAGCCTTCCTGGTAAGCAGCATGAGCGGCACAGATTCCAGGAAGAGAAAGATCAGCACTTCCCGTGAACCCACCATGTTGGGTTAGGGAAGATCCAACCAGAAGACAGCTAGCCGCCTTCCTGGTAAGCAGTGCAATGGGTTCCAGGAAGAGAAAATTCAGTGCCTCCTATGAGCCTACTGGCACGTAGGCTGAAAATTACCCCCATTCCCCCATAAGCAACCTGCTGGTTCGAAGGACTGGCTAAGTTGATAGCAACTGAGGTACATAAAGCAACAAATGCTTGTGTGTTTGGTTGATTTTGCAGGCCTGGGGCCAGCAATCTGATGACAGCATGCAATGTAGCAAATATGGGAAATTCCCTTCTATCTTATCTTTTAGGCCCAATATTGTTCTCACTGTTTTATTTTATTCTGATTAATTGTTTTGCTTTATTCAATATTCTGTTTTGATTGGTTTTACTGTTTTGTTTTGGGTTTGACTTTGCTATACCTGATGGAATGGTGAACTATTGTGAAAATAACAGGATATACTATGGTAGCTATTGTTTTCCTAGTATCCTCCTTTTTAAGTTCTATACCAATTCTACTGCTTTGTTTTGATTGACTTTGCTCTGCTTTGTTTTGTTGGATTTTACTATATTTAAAATAAAATTTTAAAAATTTTTTTAAAAAAGAGGTGGTCCAGGAATAAGGTTCAGGAAAGTGAAGTTGGAATGATGCTGGTGAAATCTTTGAGACATCTAGGAGTCATTGTCAAAAGGTGTAATCTATAATAGACATTTGGGATTCAAATACGAAAAACAATCTCCCACACCCTGGGGAGAGCCACAAAGGAAACTATTTCATTGCTCTTCTTGTTCCTGCTTGTGGTTTTCCTGACTGAAACTGTTTCCTTCAACTAACCACTCATCTTTATGCTTACTCCCTGTAAGCTTGTCAGTGCATCTCCTCTTTGTCACTGCATCCATTTCCCTCCCTTAATGTTTTATGTGTTGATTATATAAATTCAAGTTTTAAAATGAAATGAATTGTAAATATATGAGTCCTCTACTTCTCTGGTGACATGGCTTTATGTTTTGGGGTAATAAATCCAAACCATTTAGTGACAGAGTTATTATCTTGTAAGTTCTTCAGGGGTAGGAAATCAAGTGCTTAGTATTAGAATGAACCTCCTAGGAAAGTCCTAAAACTGAAGTTTATAAGAATTTATTTGATACAATAGTTTCTGCTAAGTGAAAACAGTGTTTCAGAGTTGAGGATAATTCTTCTCAATAAAGAATATGGTAGGTTTATTAACAATTTCAAAATGAATTTGTGGTTGATATATTTTAATGCATTCTGAAAATTTTTCCCGTCCTGTTAAATTTTTTCTTTTATTTTGTGTGCTTTATTGATGCCATTTTCATTATATGTTTGTAAAAGGGCAGAATAAAACATCTTTACTAGTGCCATCCTTTATAGTTATAGTAACAATAAGATATGAAAGGTATTAGTGATAGACTTTCATGATTTTCTGTATGTTTTTCTTTTCAGAAATATTTTAAGACCATCAGAAGAAACTAAGGTTATACTCTGCTTACATCTTTGCTTTTTATTTTATTTTAATGTATCACTGTCTGACTTGGGGAAGTAAACTAAAACTTGTCAGAGTATTGTCAGGGGCAATGGATGCAAAAACCAATCTAGTTTCACAACCCCTATTAACTTTTCCACTTTCAATGAAAAAATTATTTCTGTCAATATTTTAATTTCAACTAGATGGGTTGGAGTGAATGAGTGACATCTGAGCAGATGGTTGTCAGAAAACTGATGAGTGCATACAGTGGTGTGATTAAGAACTAGGGAATAAATACATGCAGCTAACTCTAAATATCTGACATCTACCTATCTCCCACCCAGAAACTCAGGATTATGGATTATATTATGATTAATAAAATACCTGCATTTTGATAGTATATTTTATTAAATTTCTAAGCTATTTCATAAGTATTGCCTATGCCCTTAAGAGCCAATAAAAGGCAAGATTAGGTAGACCTAAATATGACTTTAAAATCATTATTCTGCTTCCTTATTAACTTTCTAAACACCTTGAAAAATGTGTGTCAGCTGTCCAAATAAAAAGAAGTATAATTAGAATCATACAAATTATTTGCTTGTAGTTGTCAGGGTCATAGAGGACCACCCCAAATCAGTATTGTATACCATATTGCATCTTCAAATCAATACGTAATTTTTCCCATTTTGAATAGTTCGGTTTTAGGGTCAGAGCTTGGTATGGACAAGGAATGCCTATGCAGGAACTTTCAAAGCCTTTGACTATGACCCATGTTATGGGTTGTATTGGATACTCCAAAAAGATGTTGAAGTCCTAATTCCTAGTATCTGATATGGTTTCATTTGGAAAAAGGGTCCTCATAAATGTTCTAATTTAAACAGTTGATTAAAATACACCTTAATTCAATATGACTATGTCCTTTTAGAACAAAAGGAAAAATTGGATCCACAGAGACAGGCACACAGGGTGAATGTCATATGAATACGTAAACCACAATCAAAGTGCCACATTGTCAAGCCAGTCATTGCCAGAAAATCATCAGAAGAAAAGAGAGGACAGAAAAGCACAGCAGGGTGAGGTATGGAATATTCTCCTTCACATCTCTCAAAGGGAACCAATCATACTGATACCTTGATTCCAGGTTTCTATTTTACAGATCTATTAGACAACACATTACTGATGCTTTCCACCAGTTTCTGATGCTTACCACAGGAGCCCTGAAAGCTAATAGAACCTATAATCAGAAATGTTTTGTAATTCAAAATATTCATACACATAAAAAATACCTAAAGCAAAGTTTGCACAAATCACTATTAGCCAATACTAAAAATGATGCACTGTGACATTTTCTTTTCCACATATCTTTCAAATTTTTTATTGTAACTCATAAAACTGATGTTTAATAGCTCAAGACTCACATTTTAGGAAATATTAGCCTAACAGGAAAACAAGATTTGGCTCCCACATATTGGACAATGACTGACATTGATTTTAGAAGAGATAAAGTATAAGAAGAGGATGATATGCTCCACTAGTGAAAAACAGCATCAAATCTCAAAATATTCACATGACAAAAATTATTTATTAGATTTCTTTAAAATTAGCAATAAAAGCCCCATGCCTAGGATTGATAGACTTAACTCTGTCACCCACAATTGTGTATTGTTCTGGTCTCAGAAGTTGCACTCCTAATAATTCCTTCCTCATCATTTTGGATGAAGATTACCTTGAACAACATTGAGTAGGTTCAAGCAAGGAAAAGTTTGTGAACAATGGTTTTATCACTAGTGGAAATTTAGTAACCTGTGGATCAGAGGTCCATCTCAATGGAATCTCTGTTTCAAAATTTCAAATCTTCAGTGTCCAAACTTTTCTTTCTTCTCTCATTCCATTTTGTTTCCTCGGTTCTTAATAGATTCACATCTCCTTTAGTCTGATCAACTTATTAAATTTCTCCTTCATGCTAAGTATATCCTACTCTTCTTTTCTTTTCTTTGTTGGTTTCCTTTCCGTTCTTGGTGAATGATTTTTGTCTGTCCTTCTTCATGTCTCTGAGTTGTTTAAGATTTATGTTTTGTAATTTACATTGCTATGGAATTAAGTTTCTTAGGGTTGCATATAATGAAGTAAAATTAATAACTTCAATAATAATTATAACAAGCCAATTCATTGACAAGCCTGTACTTATTTTCTCTAATATGTTCTTAAAATATAAGCTGTTACTATTTATAACAAATCTTTATTTAACCCCTCCCCACACTATCTTGAGAAACCCTGGCTAGAAGAGAAAAAAGCGTCCTTACTCCTCTTTCAAACAGTGAACCCCTTTCAGCGGTTTTAAAGTGGTTCTTTATATATTATTAACTTATTTGGCAGGGAAAAGGAGTATCAGAGAACTTTAAAGTGCTAAGAATTGCCGCCAATTAAAATCTATCAGAAATAGAAAATGAGCATCTTTGATATTTTAATTGAAGCCAAGGAAAATCTAATTTGATTTACAAAATGTGATTTCCCACAAATGTTTAAAAAGAGATGCATAAAGAATATTGAAATATTTTAAATATATAGGCTTGCTATAAAGAACACATCAATGTATTTTATCAAGAATATTATCAGGGTAGCTAAAGGAGCTAAATTTCTATTGGACAAAATTCTTCACTGTGTTTCTTATGCAATTCTGAGCAAATAACCTGGCTATAGCTTTTACACTTACATTTGTCTGCAGCTAGCATTCTTTAATTGCCTTTCTTCAGTCTCAAACACTCCCGCTTTGAGTCCTAATTTTTCAGGG
>RJWM01045576.1:0-12745 GCA_004363535.1 Dasyprocta punctata | reverse complement strand
CTCTCTTTGTCTACTTTGATAATAAATACGGGCAAGGAGAGAGGTCTTTGTCTTAGCCCTCATGACAGCTGCAGAGTCAAGAGCTCTGCAGGGGCTTTGATCCTCCTGGAGCCCTAAAATCATACCACTTGTCTCATTTATTTAAGCCTTCGCCGTGCGCTCGTTCAGGAGATTGGGGATCTAGGCCGGGTCCCCGATAGGCACACATGTTTGTAATTCAAAAACCTAACTTATTTTTCTTGTTCCTATTCTCCTCAAGATCACATTTATTAACTCTAATAAATGTAGCTACTTTAGTTATGCATAACAGTACTTTTTCCCTCTTTGTGCCAATTTTTTTTTTTTTTGCTGGCACAAACCTATTCACACTAAATATACCTTCTGCTATTAACTCTAATAAATGTAGCTACTTTTTCTTTTAGCATAGGTGTGTATATTCAATTCTTTGTTGTACACAACTCTGGGCAACAGTCTCCCTCAGCAGACTGAACCTGAGACATAGTGTAAAGAGCTGACTTCTGGGTGAAATCAGAAGAAGCTCTTTCCAAAAGCAGCACAGTTACAGGACCTAAACATATTTAGGCTACAGAGGCTCTCCAAACTTTTAAGTTGTGGACTTTAGAACCTTTATTGTAAATTTATAGAGCACTATGTAATGATCTTGCTCAGGCTTTTAATTATCCCTTGTAGAACTTTGATGGACAGTGGTTACACTTCCAGTTAATTAATCATAGCAGCTTCCACTCTTAAAAGCAGGGGACAGGTTCCCCCAGCATCTGTTTGGTGAATCTCCATTAAAACCAGTGGCTAATGGAATCAGTGGAATGTTAACCAGACATTTGGATCCCTACAAAGGTTACCAATGGAAGTTGGACTGCCCTCTGTGGCTAGGGCCGCAGAGTTCAGACCCATCCTGTCAGCTGGTCCAGTAGGACTAAAGGGCCTTGGGGACTCATCTCCTCCCTCTGGCCAGACTTTCATCTCTGCCTGTCACCTTCATGAAGGAACCCTGAGTAATCATGATAAGAGAGTAAAAACCAGCATATTGCTGGACATTGGCAAATGTCTCTTTGTCCTTGTCAACTTTGGCCTTCTTTCCAGGCATTGTACCTCAATAAACAGTCATGAAAATATCTTGCTTAAGCTGTAACTGGAATAACTTTCTCTTCACTCATTTCTTTTAGTTATGCATAACATCCTGGAGGGATTTTATCCTGTTTAAATACTGTAATATATATGTCCAAGTTGCCAACTAATCAAAATGATGCTGAGACTGGTTTTTACAAATACAGTACATATTGTGCATGTACAAAAATTTAAGAGAGTTTTTCCTTGGTCAAAATAGTATATTAATCTGGTTCTCATACATCATCAAAATATATAAATAAATATAATTAAAGCTAGAGGATATATGATGAAACATCAGACCATCAATAAAGGAAGTATCAAAGGGTTACAATTGCTATCCCTTAGAAACAGTTTCTAAACTTACCTGTTAGCTCTAATGAGCCTGCTTTGATTATACATGACTTTATATACAATGATTTGATTATACGATGCTTTAATTAAAGTTTGTTCTTGCCTAAAATGTGCCAAACCCCAAGGCATCATACAGATGAAATGAATAACATATACTAGATTCCTTTAGGTTAATTTTACTGGAATCCACCAGGTTTTTTCCAGACAAAAAGTTATATGACACATATTGAGGTCTTAACTATACTCAGTGGGCTTTAAATGGCACAGCAGATGGTCTCTCTCTCCTAAATAAAAAAGCTAAGATTAATAAGACAGGGCACCCTCCAAAGTTGTGTAGCATTAGATATTATAACAGTACAGGAGATTCTTGTAAATTGTAAAAACTAAATGTGTACATTCCTGATCCTTTTGCTAGTATCTCAAAAACTTCAAGACATTAGAGGACAAATCAATGATATGTCAGATTCTAAAAACCGCTAACACTTACTCTTATCCTCCTCATGGGAAAACATTACTAGCTCCCTTTGGTGGAAATCTTTGTCAACTATACTCATAATTATTCTGTTGATTCTATTATTTGGCCTATGCATATTTAATCATTTCTTTGCATTTGTCTCCTTCAGATGTAAAGTTGTATGCCCACCCAAGATGAAAATGCCTGGTGTCTATTGAGGTCCCCTAGATATAATGTTTGCAGAGTATCTCTGACTAAGGGTAAACAACTGCAACCCACTTCAACCTGAAGAAACCAGATGGGTCCCAGGCCATTAGTCCCTCATAGCAGTTCATGTTACTTCTTCAAAGTGGGGGATGTTACAGGCAACTGAGTTAGATAAAAATATTATAATCAGTCAGACAGGGCTAGGCTTTCAATGGAGTCAGCACAGGACCAAATGTCTTTTGACATTGGAGGAGACAGGAACCTCCTGCTGTGGGCCAGGCCTCAAGACAAAAAAGCAAGCAAATACTCCCACATCCTAAGGATTGGTATTCTAAATAGTTCTCTATCACCCTGAGGAAGTCAGGAGTCACTATCCCAAATCCCTACAGGAAGTCACTTTTCTTTAAGCATGTCCACTTGCTATGTGACTGGCTTCCCCATTTGTTCCTGATTTAATCAATTAATCTTATTGGTTGGTCACAGTTCTATTCCACCTCATGACTATCTTGTGAGTTCCCATTTGCCCCCTCTCCACCTTAGACCTGCCTCACGTCATGGTTTTGCTCTATGAAGTCCCTAGAAAAGATCGAGTCTTTGACAACTCACTCAAGACCACTTCTGTCTCTCTCCCAGACAGAAGCTATTTTTCAATAAATATATTCTGCTCTTAACCTCCATTGTTCCTAAAATTCATTCTTTGATTTTAGAGAGCATGAACTGATACTAGACATCTAGTAGGTTCAGGGTTTCATTCCTCTACATTACAATCAGGTGGTATAAATGGAATTTGGAGATCTAGAAAGAGTGAAGTACAAATCCTAACCACTCTATTTCTTGTCCCAATTAAATTGTCAGCACATAGACTCTGCCTACGTGTCTGCACCAATGAATCTTGTTTATGTAGCAGTTATGTTCATTTAGATGACCAAGCTCATTCTGTCCCTAAGTCATCCAAACCTGTCACAATAACCAGATCACACTAAAACTTGAGGCCTCATTAGATTCAAATACAAAGTTTATCTGTGAAGTTCTTTTTTTTTTAAATCTACAGGAATTTTACAAATTTTCCATGAAGAGGCTGGGATTTCAGCAGTTTAGGGTCCTAAAAACCACAGTTTTTCATTTGTTTGTTGGTTTCCTCTAAATAACTGCCAATGTGCCAATCTAGGTATTTGTTGTAATAGACAGTGTGAAGGCAAAAACATGGATTTTAGTACTCTGTAATACAGAGGACAATCTATATCATAAGACTGCCAGAAGTCCTCCAAACAGGAAATGATGTATGGAATAGTTGCTCAACTTATTTCAATGAAAAGCATTTCAGGATCTGTCAGTAAAGAATAGATGCATTTATTGTGTTAGCCTAAGTTTAGAAAGTACATAGTTAAAGAAAATAGAGTTCAGGAACTCTAGAGAGAGCTACATTGTACCCTAGAACTAAGAGTACTTTTGTGTTTAGTGTTTGCTATTATCCATTGGTGGGTTTGGTTAAATTTCTGATCATTTGCATGTGTGTGAATTTCATTTTATTTTGTTTTAAATTAATTTTTGCTGCACTTTAGATACATGGTATCATTCATCATATGGAATTTGAACCTGTACATAACATAACTTGATTCTTTCCCCCTTTCACTCCCCTCTCTTCAGTCCCTCTTCCACTTCTTATTTACAAAAGTTTTGTTTCAAATTTTCCTCTTCTCTATGTTCATTTCCTCCTCTCTGGTTCCCCTTCCCATTTGAATACTTTCTTTCTATTTCACAATATCTGTTGTATATTTTTGGCCTTTACTTACACTCCCATGAACTCACAGCAGAGAAACCACAGGATATTTAAATAAATGTATCTGATATATTTCACTTAAGAATATGGCATCAAGGTGTATCTATTTACTTAGAAATGTTTCTATACTTATTAATAGCATCACAGATTTAAAAATTTATCTTTATCCATTTATCAGTCATTATTCATTTGGAATGTTGAGGTTTAAATATTAAAAACTACTACTATAAACATTGTTGTGTATATATCACTGTGGTGAGATGCTTTTAATTCTTCAGAAAGATGAAGAGAATATCTGGGTCAAATGGAAACTCCAATTTTAGTTTTGTAAGGGATCTCCACAATGATATCCATAATGGTTGCACTGGTCTGTGCTCTCACTGATAGTGAAGAGTTTCTTTTTTATCACGGCTTGCTGGAATTTGTTATTGGTTGATTTCTTGGTAATACCCATTCTTTCAAGAGTGAGGTGAAATTTCAGTGGTGTTTTAATTTTATGACTCTTGAATGACCAGTAATGTTGAAATTTTTTGTATATATTTATTTGGCAATTGTACTTCTTGCAAAAAGTGTCTATTCTTTTTAGATACCTATTTGATTGGCTATTTAAATTTGAGAATATGCTATTTTTAATTCTTCATATATTCTAGAAATTAGATATTTGTCTGAGGAACAGCTAATTGTTTTCCCAGAGGGTAGTCTCTTCACTCTGTTCTTGGTTTCATTCTCTGGCAAAAGCTTTCTAATAAGAGATGTTTGTGATATTTACTGCGTGATTTGAATTTTCTTCATAAAGACTTTGCCTACACCTATGTCTGTAAGAGTCCTATCCACCCTATCTCCAATGGATAAAGTGTTTTTGTTTTAATATTTAGATCATTAATACATTTTTATTTTATCTTTATTTTAAAGAGAAGAAAACAGAAAAATCAAGAAGGAAACACTTAAAGAACAACCTTAAAAGCAAAGTAACAATATCAATACCAAAACAATGACAACATAGGAGTTCAAACCAATATGATAGGAATTTAACAACAGCTGTACTGCATACAGTTATCCTCAAAGTAATCATTCAGGCTACCAGACAGCATGAAAGATTGATTAAACAATACAATTATCCTTTGAGTGGTTTCTTTGCCCTTCACTGTATGTATTGCAACTTTTGAATTTTATCTACTCTTCCAGTTTCTTGCTCTAGTGAAACAATATGGTGTTTACACATGCATGTCTCATTTATTTCACATAAGTGTATGCCCTCTAGTTGCATTCATTTACCTATAAAAGCCTCAATTTACTATTCTTTGTGTCTGAGCAGTGTTTCATTATATAAAAATACCATATTTTTTATTCATTATTCAGTTGATGGACATTTGTGTTGTTTTCAAGATTTGGTTAGTAAAAATTGTGCAACTATTAACATGGGTGCACAGATATTGCTGTGGTATATTTTTAATTCTTCTGGGAAAATACCCAGGAGAGGAACCTTCTTGATGATTTGCTGCATTCTGTTTGCTGGTATTTTTGCATCTATGTTCATTAGAGAGATTGGCTTAAAAATTTTCTTTCTTGGATGGATCTTTCTTTGGTTTTAGTATCATCATAATATTTGCTTCCCTGAATGAATTAGGGAGACTTAATTACCTTTCAACTGTGTTAAAGATTTTGAAGAATATTGGTATTAAATCACCCCTAAATTTCTTGTGGAATTCAGGTGTCAATGCATCAGGACATGGGCTTTTTATTCTTGGTAAGTTTTTAATTACATTTTCAATTTCATTAACTGATAATGAGTTATTCAGAAGTTTTATATATTTTTGATCCAGATTTCATAATTCATGTTTTTTGGAATCTGTCCATTTCTTTTGTATGTTCAATTGTATGAAACTAAAGTAGGTATTGATGATATTCTATATTTCCACAGAATGTTAACCTTTTCATTCCTTATTGCATGAATTTGAATATTTTCTTTCTTTCCTTCTTTTTTCTTTTCTCTTTCCTCCTTCCTTCCTTCTTTTCTTCCTTCTTTTCTTTCTTTCTTTCTTTCTTTCTTTCTTTCTTTCTTTCTTCCTTCCTTTCTTTCTTTCTTTCTTTCTTTCTTTCTTTCTGATGTTTGTCTATGAGTTTGTCAATTTCATTTATTCCTTCAATGAACCAAATTTTCAATTCATTAATTCTTTGTTTGGTCTTCTTAGTCTCAATTGTGTTTATTTCTGCTCTGATTTTATAATTTCTTCTCTCCTTTGAGCTTCGAGCTTGACTTCTTCTTCAGGTTTTCTTGTGTGGGAATTCACTACTCTAAATTTACTTCTGAGTACTTCTTTCATTGCATCCTACAGAATCTGGTAAATTGTATTTCTATTTTTGTTTAATTGTAGATATTGTTTAATTACCTCTGTAGTCCATTAGTTGTTTAGTAGGGTGCTACTTAGTGTCATGTGTTCATGAAGGTTTTGTGGTTTCTTTTGTCATTAATTTCCAGTTTCATTGCACTAGGGTCAGATAAAATACATGAGATAATTTCTATTCCTCTGCATTTACTTAGCATGTTCTATGGACTATTATATGTTCTATTTTAGAGAATATACCTTGTGCAGCTAAGAAGAATATGTTTTCTGATGTTGGGTGGAAAACTGTATACATTTGCTGAGTCCATTTTTTCACAAGTTTGATTCAGTTTCTGTTATTTCTTTGCTGATTTTTTTTGGTTGATCTGCCTCTTTGTGATAATGAGGTATTGAGGTTCCCTGTTATAATTTTATTATTATTTGATTTTTCATGTCTAATATTTGTCTTAGGTACTCCTACATTAGGTGCATATATATTTATGGTTCTAATCACTTACTCTTGAAGTTTTTCCCTAACAAGTGTATTGTGAGCTTCTATACCACTTTTGCTCATTCTTGGTTTGTAGTTCACATTGTCAGGAAACAGAATAGCTACCCCTGCTTCTATCTGGATTCATGTCACATGAATTAGTATTTCCATCATTTGATTTTCAGTCAGTGGATTTCCTTTTGAGTTATATGTGTTTCTTGTATACAGCATATTGTTGGATTTTGTTTCTTGGTCCACTCTGTCAGTCTGTTTCTTTTGATTGGTGAGTTGAGTACATTTGCATTAATGTTTATAACTGATATGTATTTGCTTATCTTTGTCATGTTATCTTTCTTCTGTTGGTTCCCTACTTCTCTCCTTTTTAATTGCTTGTCTTGCTTTTTGGTCTCTTTATGTTGTTGTTCTTGGAATTGTCATTTTTATCTTTCTTTAGGATGTCTTTATAGGGTTGGTTGGGTGGTCTTGAAGTTTTTCTGTTGTTCTTCATCTGTTGTGAAAGTATCTTATTTCTCCATTGATTTTGGAAGATAGTTCTGCAGGATACATCATTGTGGGTAGGAAATTATTTTCTTTCAGGACTTGAAATATTTCACTCCATGCTCTTCTTTACTTGATGGTTTATATTGAGAAATCTTCCTTGATTTTGATAGACTTTCCTTTATAAGTGGTTTATCTCTGTCCTCTAACAACTGTTAATATTCTGTACTTATGCTGAATTTCTGGTATCTTTATTATATGTCAAGGTATAGATTTATTTTGGTTATGAGTGATTTGATTTCCTCCTCCTCTTTCTCTTCCTCTTCCTCTTCTCCTTCTTCTCCTTCTTTTTCTTCCTCTTCTTCTTCTTCTTTTTTCTTCTTCTTCTCTCTTCTTCTTCTCCTCCTCCTCCTCCTCTCCCTCTTCCTTTTCTTCTCCTTCTTCCTCTTCCTCTTCTTCTCCTTCTCCTCCTCCTCCTTCTTCCTCTTCCTCTTAATCCTCCTCCTCCACCTCCTCCTCCTCCTCCTTCTTCTTCTTCTTGTACCAGGGATCAAACTCAGGACCTCATGCTTGCTAGGCAGGCACTTATGCTGCTGAGCTAAATCCCCAAACCCAAGTAATTGAATTTTTATATGCCTCACTTATGTGCACGTTAGATTTTTCTTTCCGTGGTTGGAAAATTTTTTTGTCTGTTGCAAATAGTCTTTTTATGTCATTTGTATTCACTTCTTTTTCACTGACACATCAGTATCATTATTTGTCTTTGCTGCATTTTGCAGTTGTTGAATTGTTATTTTCTTGTTCCTTGTTATTTTTAAGAGCGCTTTCCTTTCATTATCTCTAGCGACGATCCTATATTCAAGGTCTGAGAGTCTATCTTCAGTTTTCTCCTTACAGTTTTGCTGAGTTTTGATGGAATTTTTCATTTCTTGGATAATTCTATCAAACTGTTTCATGCATTCTAAGTCTTTCCTTTATTGTTCATTGTAGGTTTCCATCATTTTCTTAGACATCTCTATTTTTTTAAACCTATGTCTTCTTTGAATATGCTTACCATTTCTTTCATTGTTTATCATTTTTTTAAACTGACAGATTATTTCTAATCTGATTTCCTTTACAGTCTCATGGAATTATTTCTTTACTTCCATTCCTCTCATTTCAGAAATTTCATGTATTTGAATTCCAGCTTCTTCCATGTCTAGTTCTTGTGGACTTGTTCTGGATAGTTAGAGGTTTGAGATTTCATTTTGTTCCTTTGTTTTGGCATTTTCCTGTGTTTCTTCTGTTCAGTTGCATGTTAGGTCCTAGTTGCTTCTGGCACTGTGGCACAACCCACAGTGGTCCTCCCTGAGGGTTACTGATGACAGTTGATTTCTAGGCATGGTTCCCTGGTTTCTGCAGGCCTCCATATGGGTCTCTAGATGGCTGTAGGGGTGTAGGTACAGCCTCCTGGTCTCTGTGGTTTCAGTGAAGGTTCCTGGATGACTGTAGGTTTCTGCCCACAGCCTCCTGTTCCCCACAGGCTTCACTAAGTGTTGTTGGTTGTGGGCAGAACTCTGCATCTTCCTTATCCCCATGGGTCTTACCAAGTGTCCCTGTATGGCAACAGGTCCATGGGCCCTGCCTCCTACCCCCCATACTCACTGAGGGTTCCTGCTTATTTAATTTTTCATATGCATTTATATTTGTTTTATATATTGGTTTCATTATTTGTTACACATATATTTATGATTGCAATCTCTTTTTCTCAGTTATTCCCTGAAAAATGATATGGTAACATTCTTTGTCCCTCTTCATCAGTCTTACCTTGAATTCTACTTTGGCAACAAACAGAATAGATACTCCTGCATTTTTTCTGTGTTCCAGTCAGATGGAGTACTGTTATCCATCATTTGAGTTTCAGTGTATGAATTTCCTTTTGAATAAAATGTATTTTTTATGTAGCATATTGTTGGATTAGGTTTTTCTATTCTTACTGTCAGTATGTTTCTTTTGAGTAGTGAATTGAGATAATTCAGGTTTGTTTTTATAAGTGATATGTATTCACTTTTCCTTGTGATAATACTTTTTGTTGGTTCCCTCCCTTTCCCCCTCTGTTTAATTACTTGCCTTTCCTGGTGAATTCATTCTATTATGGTTAATGGAGGTATGTCTTTGTTATTTCTCTGTAGAATGTCCTTTGGAATATCTTGGAATGCTGTTTTGATGTTTGTGAATTTCTTCAGGAATTCTTTGTGATAAAAGTTTCTCATTTCTTCATCAAATTTGAAAGATAGGTTTTTGGAATGCATCAATCTCAGTTGGAACTTATTTCATCTTTGCTTAAATTACTTCACTTGAGACTTTCTTTAAATGGTTTATGAAGAGATGTCTGCCATAAGTCGGATAAGCTTTTATAAATATTTTTTATTTCTTTAACATTTTCCAGTATTTTTTCATTTCTGGAATATCAACTATCTTATGAATTGGGGTAGATTTTGTTTCAATAATGGCTTATTGGAATTTGTAATGCCTCACTTATTTCTATGTCAAATTCTTTTTCCATTCTTCAGAAGTTTTTATTCATAACTTCTTTGAACAGGATTTTTAAAAAATATATATATATCATTTGTATTCTCCTACTTTTTCTTTGATTCTGATCAGTCTTTGAATGATCTGGAAGTTGAATTTATTTTTGTAGTTCTTTGCAATCTTTAAAATAAATTTCATGATTGGTAAATGCAGTCTTGCCATGGTCTACTCATATTGTTTTTTTGAGTATATTTTCTATTTAATTAATTAATTAATCAATCAATCAATTAATTAATTAATTTGTCAGTGCTGGAGTTCAGACACAATGCCTCACACCTGCCAAGCAGGTGCTGGAAGCTACCGAGCCAAATTCCCAGCCCCATTTTTTCCAAGGCAGGGATGCACTATTCATGTTATGAGTTCAGGCCAGCCTTGCTCACATTGTAGCCAAAGCCAGCCTTGAACTCACAATGCTCCATCTACCTCAGACTCCAATGTGCTGAGATTAAAGACATGTGCCACTATGTCCAAGTTTTCCTGAGTATACTTTCAACAGAAATTTTTAACATTCTTGATCTGACTAAATCTTTTCCATGGGTTCCTTTTCTTTTCTATGTTGAGAATTCATAATTTCTATCAATTTCTAAGTTGTTTTTAAATTTTTATGATCTTTAGGTTCACTAATCTTGGCCTTTGTTATGACTTTCATCTCTAAAGTTATCTGAGAAATAATTTCTGATTTGATTATTTTCTAGATATTCATTTATTTGCCTTGTTACTCCCACTCTTACTTCATAGGCAGCTGAGTTAGAAATGTTATAGGCAGTCAGACAGGGTTAGGTCCTCAAAGGACCCAGTGCAGAAGCCCAGATACTTTGCAACTGTGGGGGAGACAGACACCCCCTGCTATGAGTCAGACCTCAAGACAAAAGATCAAATAAATGCAACCATATCCTAAGGATTGATACTCTAAAGAGTTCTCTATTACCCTGAGGAAGTCAGGAGTCAGCACGCCACCCTCTACAGGAAGAGTCACTGCTGTTAAGCATCCTTGCTTACCAGGTGACTTGCTTCCACATTTGTCCTTAATTTAATCAATTTTACCTGAGCAATTAATCTTATTGGTTAACCATATTTATATCCCACCTCATGCCCACCTCACAACTTCCCATTTTCCCCCACCTTGGACACATCTAACCTCATGGTCTTACTCTATTAAAGTCCCTAAATATGACAGAGTCTTTGGTAACCATCTTGGGTCCTCCTTCTGTTCTTCAGACAGAAGGTTTCTTTCTCTCAATATATATATTCTTCTCTTACCCTCCACTGTTCCTAAAAGTCATTCTTCAATTTTAGAGAACACGGACTTATGCTGGACATATAATAGGTTGGGAGTTTCATTGCCCTGTATCATTTGGAGGAAGCACTGAGATCATTTGATAGAGGTAAATGTTTGCTTTTGTTTCATAGACGCTGGACTGGGACTCTTTTAGGTAAAAAATTTTCACGCTTCAAATTTTGCTTTGTCTTTGTCAGTTGCTTATAATTGTGATAATTGCTTGTGATCTGTTTTTGCTCACTGTTTTTAATTGCTTTCTCTCTTGTACAGTTTTGTTAAAATAACGGTAAACCTAAGTTAAAACATGAGAAAATATAAGGTTATGATGTTTGTTTAAGGGAATATTTTATTATTTTATTCTTGTACATGTTGCATTTAAATTAGTTGCTAAATTTATTGGTACTCCTTCTTTGACTGTATTTAGACAATAGCGCTAGAAAAATAATATTAGAACACCTGGTAGACTTTAATGTAAACTTCTATAAAATGGTTCTTAAATGAAAGAAAGCTCAGACTTTGAAAATACCCATGCTTACAATAAAAACTAGGACTCCTTCCACCATTTAAGCAGCACCAGGTCAGTGGCCAGTCTCAAGACTTGGAGAACAGGTTTCACTGAGACAGACTGGCTCTGATCCTTCTCTACACTCTAGAGGAAATGTCAGGCCTGTTCTGCTTTAGCTTCCTTTCTTTGGCTTTACTTTTCATTTCTCCACTTTGTGCTTTCCCTATAGAGGCATGTAAGATCAGAAAGAACTCCAGACTATTCCAACCTTTTCTCCCTATGTTAAACTCATAGAAAATGAGTGTTTCCTAATGGTGAAGACAGGGAAGTCATCTTAGATAAAGGACACATAGCCTGTCTATGGGTCAGATGAGACATCAGAATTGTGCCCATTCAGGAGAACACATAAAAGCCATTGCCATGACCCACGTGGCTCCTGAGGTTCTTGGGGTGAAGGATCGTGAGTGGATGAGAAAAATAGACAAAGCTGGAGTCAGGTGGAGCCCTTATCCTACTGATGGGAGGAAAGGAACTGGCCCCTCACCACAGGGGCATTTATTTATACTTTTTAGCAACCTAATGTCACATAATACCCTGTTGTCCTAGCAACCCAGATTGTCTTAGTGGTAGGTGTTCTCTAGGCTGAAGTAGCATCTTCATGTGACTTGCCCTAGGCGCTCTTTGTTCTTAGATTGATCATGTCCAGATCATACCCTAAGTCAATTTCCAGCTTCAATGGCTCCCAACATATCCATCTCTTTTGTTTTGTTGTTGCACAGGATGGGTGGTCAGTTGAAGCTGGAGGAGCTGTGTTGAAGAGCTCTGTAGATCTTTTTAAGTACAGCCCAAAGATTTTAAGTCCCTATAATCTGCAATTGAAACCCTGTGCAGTCCATTAACCCATAACCATAGTCAGCTACCAATGTAGCTGGCAATTGTCAGAAGATATTAGTGATTTGAGTTTCCTTTATAGTATATTCATTTAGCATTGTTTATATACCTCTAGTAGTTGTATGTTTTCTGCAGGATATTCAAGACCACATTAAGGTGAGACCTGTTTTAAAAGCAATCAATTTTTTGTTATCTATCATGATCAGTTAAGTCTCCTTAAGAAATGCCTTAGAACCATGCATAGCACCTCTCAGTTTTTGCCAGTGT
>RJWM01045575.1:0-12759 GCA_004363535.1 Dasyprocta punctata | reverse complement strand
GAAACTTAAGTAAGAATGTAGGAGACACCTCTTTTCCACCCAGTTTATAAAACTGTTTTTATCTCTGACTGATATTATTATCAGATAAATGCCCCATAGGTCTGAAAAAGAGATACAAAGAAGTGCCAAACCACTGTCAAAGTGACTACCTGCGGACCCCGCCCTTTTTTTTTTTTTTTTTAATGACCTTTTGGTTTGCACTTGCCTCTCATCAGACAGGGCCTATGGGCAGATGGAGGCTAAAGAGCTATAAGGGGCCAGATGAGGTGGTGCACACCTGTAATCCTAGTAATCTCCAAGGCTGAAGCAGGAAGATCTCAAGTTCCAGCATGGCCTAGGCAACTTAACGAGAACTTGTCTCAAGCACAAAAAAATAAAAGGCTGGGGATTTAGCTCAGTGGTGTAAGTGCCTGCCTGGCAAACATAAGGTCATGAGTTTAATCCCTGGTACCACAAAATAAATAAATAAATAAATATCCAGGGATGTAGCTTAGTGGAAAGGCCCTGAGTTTCATCCCCTCTACTATACACACAAGCACGCGTGTGCATGCATCTGCTCATGTGTGTGTGCGTGCATACGCACACACACAAAGCTAAATTGATTCTGCTCTGCCATCCACAGAATTTCTGACCAACTTATTTCCCAGTGCACTATTTATAAATGTCACCAGTTCTGGAGGAAACTAACTTGCCTGCAAATGTCCTCCAGGGCCCACAGTGCCCTTTGAGGCTCCCAAAATAGCTTTGTCTCCTGTCTCAGTCTCTTCCCACTGCCTGGTGCTTGTCCCTGTGTTTAGTGGATGGACTTTAGACCATCAGATTAGGCAGACTGGTGACAAGACAGCTGTAAAGACATTAACAACTGATACTATTCTTTATGTGGGCCTTCCTTTGTGGATTAAATCAGACGAAGGAATGCATTTATAGCATAAATAAACCACTTGTTCCCAAAGACTGTAGGATACTCATCTCTGTTGCATACCCCATACCATCCCCAGTCCTTTGGGCAAATGAAACATAAAGACTGAAACATAACAAGGACGTCAGAAAAAATCAGCTGGACTTAGTGGCCAGAAGCATTACCCTCGGATGTTATGAAAATCCATAACACTCCACAGAGAAAACACAGATTAAACCACCCCCTCTTCTTTTTTTTTTTTTTTTTTTTTTTTCTTTTTCAGGACTGGGGATTAAACCCAGGGCCCTTGTGCCGAGCTACATCCGCAGTCTTTTTATTTATTCATCTTCTTTTTTGAGACATTAAGTCACTAAGCTGTCCAAAGCTAGCTTGGACTTGTGATCCTTCTGCTTCAGTCTCCCAGAGTACAAGAACTACAGGCCTACCCCATCACATCAGGCTCCAACTAGTATTCTTGGAACATACTACCAACAGTAAAAAAAAAAAAAAAAAATGCATGGCCTCTGTGGATTTGCCTTATCACCTCTTTTCAACTAGGTCATGGGTCCATCAAGGAATTTGAGAGACACTGCACTGTCTTAGCTCTTTTCTCATTGCTTGGACAAAATATCCTACACTCACAAATTAAAGAAGGAGAAATTTATCTGGGCTTACACGTTGTAGAAGTTTCAGTCCACAGTCGGCTGACTCAAAGCCAGGTGGCATGGCAGAGGAAGGGCAGTCCATGGCAGAGCAGGCAGGAAGCAGAGAGAGAGCAAGGGAGGAGGAGGGAGATATAATCTTTTAGGCCACACCCCAGTGACCCATCTCTTCCCACCAGGATTCACGTCCCAACATCATCAGTGAACTAATCCACTGATGGGTATCATACCCCTGTGATTCAATCACCTCCCCAAAACTCCACCTGTGAAAGCATGAGGTTTTGTGGGGACATACAGATATAAACCATAATACACACACACACACACACACACACACACACACATTATCGAGTTTGAGAGATCAGATAAAAGGGCACCTCTATATCATCAGAATCAAAGAAAACTCCTTTTGGACTCACACAAGCCACATCCACCCAGATATCTGGGTTGACATCTCCACCCAGATGAGCTTTCCAGTCACCTAGGAGAGCATCCCTGTGGGTGACTTTGAATGATTTCCCCTTAGGAGAAATGTGCTGAGGTTGTTTTTGGCTTTTTTCTCTCTTCTGTTCTTTCATTCCCATTTGAATCTGTTTTTCTCTTTGCAGTTACTAACTACTAAACTGTTTCTTTTCTCTGCAGCCAATAGCTCAACTTTTCATATGCAAAACTTCTAGAGAAATTTTGACAGGGAAATAGGAAGGAGTCCTGGATGTGCTGATCCAAAATATGCCACTCTAGCATATTGACTCTTGAGTTAAAGACCCTGGGAAAATATCAAATGGAAGGTCATTCTGTCCTTCTTAAAAGCAAAGAATGAAATTTCCTAAAGAAGCTGTTATGGCTTGAACATGGTTTTTCACTGAAACACATATTTGAATTTAATTGCCAACATATACTGGGACCCTGAAGGGTGTTATGTCACTGGGCCAGAACCTTATGAAGGGATTAATGCTTGTCTTGTGGGAATGGCAGGGTGGGGTAGTTTTCACGGGATGCCTTTCTCTCTGGCATACATGCCTCCTTCCACAGGAGCCTGTGTGCCCCTTTTGTCATGAAATCCCCAGCAGAAGCAAAGCAGAGTGTAATGCTGTGCTTCTGCACTTCCAGAACCATGAGCCAAAATAAACCTCTTCCCTTTATAAATTACCCAATCTCAGGTATTCTGATACAGTAATAAAAAACTGAAGACAGAAGGGAAGTCTGTGCCAACAGAGCTTATCAAACTAACCCTCATCTTCCTAGTCACTTCTCTGCCACAGTAACAATACTATATCCTAGTCCGAGTCCCTTGCCTTTGTCCCGCTACACAATTTTTTGCCGTATCCCAGTTATAGATGTTTGATACTAACTGCATTGTCAGGTCTTCATTTTCTTATGAAGTTTCCTGTGCTATGTTGAGACTGTATTCAATTTGAAATTTTTTTCTCTGTTGATATCTCTCAATGTAATTCTCAGGCCTAGCCAAAACAAAACACAAAACCTTTCTGAAAGGTTGGAGGTGAAATTTTGCCACCACTGTGGTTCTGTTTCTCTGGAGAATCCCAACAAATACAGCAGTGTGGTTTGTGCACCCAAAATAAACCAAAAATCCTAGCTCAGCTGAACAGCAGGGTGAGTCTCACTGGCCCAGCACAGATGGGCGCTGCTGAGCTCTCGGCCAAGTCCCAGGATGGGATGGGACTCCTCTCACCTGTCAGTCTGGCGCCCCTTCAGTCTCTGCTGCTGGATGCCGGCTGGGCCTAGTACAAGCAGACGAGGCTTCCTCCCTCACTAGACTGGACTCCTCCAGGGCAGTGATCTTGAGGATTTCTCCTCTTCTTTCTCCCCCTTTTCCCTCCTCCCCATTCTTTTCCTATCTCTAGAGTTTAGGAAACCCAGACTTCCTCAAGGGCTTCGGGGAGACACACTGTGTCCCCAAGGGAACCCTCTACCCCTCTCTCCCCAGCCCACCATGTGAGGGTCCCAGAGTTCCTCCCTAGGAAACACAGTGCTCGCAGCCCAGCTTTGGTCTTAGAAGATTTATTGGAGCTGAGAAAAGACAGGTGAGCAGCCCTGGTTCTTCCAAGAGCCCCGTGAGACTTCACTGTTTGCCGTTTCCATTGATGGGCCGGTTCACATGGTCTGGAGAGGCCAGGAAGGCCTTGAGCTTGGGCCGGGCACTGAGGCGCGCCACATAGGCCGAGAGCAGGGGAAAGTCATCCAGGCAGCCAGGGGCCAGGACCTGGTGATTCAGCAGCAAGTCGAGCAGGTTGTAGTCTGCGAAGGAGATCTGCAGGGCCGGGGTCAAGATGTGAGTCAGTGGGAGCAGGCCAGGAGTGGGGCTGGGGGTCAGGAGGCAGAGAAGCTGAGTCCACCCCCTAGGTCTGTCCTACTTTGCCATAGGAATGACTCCCATCTGTTTCCATCTATGAGGAGAGGACAGTATGGAAAGACCCAGGAGAGGCAGACTCACCTGGTCACCCACGATGAAAGCCTTGCCTCCCTGGTTCTGGGACAGCAGAGTCTCAAAAGGTTTCAGATGCCCAGGTAGGGCCTTCACATAGTCACTCTTGCCCGCCTCCTGCAGGAAGGATGCCAAGGCTGGGCTTTCTCTTCCTACCTTCCCAGCACGAGCCTCTGCTCCATGTGAGCCACGCTCCATTCTGCAGCCCACCTTGGAGACCCCAAGAGCTCCTCTGCTCCCTCCCCACACCCATCCCATTACTAAGCCCTGCCCACTTATTCCACCTCGCCATCCCTGCTAGGCTCTCCTAGCAGATTATTGCAAAAACCTCAGAGCCGGCTCCTCTGAGGATCCTTCCAGACCTCATGTTCAGACACAGACTTGCTTAGATTCTTCAGTGGCCCCCACTGCCCTCGGGAGAGTCCATACGAGAAGGTTCAAGACCTCTTCTGCTCTACAGCCACACCCACACACCTGTATGCACGCATGTGCACACACTCTGACCCTGGTAATCGGCCCCAGGTCCCCAGGAGAGCTCAGACTGCCCATCTGCAATTAGCACCTCCTTCCAGAAAGTGGTACAGATCCCCCTGCTCGGGCAGCCATGGGGAGTCACCTGGTGCTGGAATCTGAGCCCTAGCCCTAACACCCTAACCAAGGAAGGGGTAGGCCAGAGCCATGTGAGGGCCAGGGACGAGGGTACAGGAGGCCTATCCTTCATTCACCCCCAGAGATCACCCCTCTTCCAGGTGCCCAGGCTCACGTAGTTGGTGTAGATGAGGGTAACATATTTGCAGCGCAGGTCCTCCACGCCGTCGTTCACCATATCCACCAGGGCTGCTTCCCGCTGGTCCTTCCCATAGAGCCCTGGGGGCCGGGAGAGCAGACAGCATGACTAGCACCTGATCTAGCACCCCCCACCCAGGCATGTGGCTGTCTGGGGACCACAGCCTGGGAGGAGCAGAAGGGGAGTGGACAGACAGAAGGGGGAGCCTAACACACAGCAGGCACTCAGAACTCCTGAGAGGCTGCCTGGTGCAGGGCAGGGCAGAGGACCTGGCCTGCTCCATGGGCCAGTGGGGTAACCTGTGTGGGTCTGCTTCTTCCATTCTGGACTGGACTGACAGGGGTGAAGCTGGGAGGGCAGATGCTCAGGGTCACGGCTGATGCCCACTCCCTGCCTGAGCTGCCCGGGAACTTAGGACTCACCGAAGGAGCGGCCCAGGTGGCGCAGGATGGCATTGGACTGGTACAGCGTGAGGTCTCCGTCCTGGAACTTGGGGAGCTGCCCATACAGCTGCAGGGGAGTGGGGCGGGGGTTCAACTCTGTGAGGGAGGAGAACCTGGCTGCGCCCAACCCTAGTCACAGTCCCCTGAGGCCTGACCCTTCCCCCACCAGGGTGCAGTCACTCACACAGGAAGCTTTGAGCGTGCCCTGCATCCAGGACTCCACGGTCACCACCTCCTCCTTCCAGCTCTGGCCCTGGTCAGCCAGCAGCATGCGCGTGGCCTCACAGCGCCCTGGGTGTGGGGTGCAGGACAGGGTGTGAGAACACATCAGGCCCAGCCTCAGGGCAACCCAGGAAGGCGAGCACGGTGAGGGGCGGGGACATGGGAACAAAGACTGCTGATAACCAGGTGATCGGGACCCGAAAAGGAGGAGGCCTGGGACTGTAGCCACAAGTAGGAGGCTCAAGGCTGCGCTGGGCCCCCCACCCAGGTAATGGGGTGCCATGGGCTGCAGCCCCGGAGGCCTTTGCCTCCCTCCCTGCAGGCACAGGTTCCTACCTCGCACTGGGAAGTACACAATGGTGTAGGGCGCCACTAGAGGGAACAGGAGAAGGTCGTTAGTGCCTGGAGAGCGGGACCTGGGCGCAGTGCACTCGCCCGCGCTGGGGTCCCGTCCCTGGTCTGGGCTCTTTGGCACCCCTGAGGCCCCCAACTCCTTCCCAATGGCCGTCCCAACGCTGCAGGCGGCCTGCCCCTTGCTGGCATCTCCGAGTCCCTCAGGAGCCCGGGCACAGCGCCAGCCGCGCCCTGGGAGCCCTGGGAGGCCCTGCGGCGCGGACTCACTACTGCTGCGTAGACGGTGGCTGCTGTGTAGCCGGCGGATCGGACTCCTCTGCACACTGCAGCGGGGACCTCGGGGAGCGTAGCTCGGATGGAGGCCTAGCCGCCGCGGGGCCTTATAAAAGAGTGTCCCACCCCTGCTCCGCCCCGGATGCTGAGTCATCGCATGGGCCACCTCTCCCCAACCGCGACACCCGTCGCCGAGTCTTCCGCCTATTGGGGGGATCCGGGTTTCCCTATCAAGCTTTGAAAGTTACAGTAGCTCTTTTAAAAAATAACAGCCACTTGCCAAGCACACACTGCGCTACACTCGCACGCAACTCTTTCACAAGCTCACGGTCTTGCACAAACACACACTGATGCAAAACGATTCAAACTTTCTTGGATTTATCACACACACACACACACACACACACACACGCAGGTTTGGGGGATGATTCTTAACAGGCCGCACAGAGACCCTCTGCTCTGGGTCAGGGGTAGCCAGACCCCCCGACTGCCCTCTGACTGTGGCTCTTTGTCCTGCCTTTTTGGGGCTCTTTCCTGTGTAAGCTGGGGTCCGAGTCTGGACTATTAAAGCAGGGGGGGAGGTGACCATAGCTGCCCCCTTTCCCTGCCACCAACCCTGCTGCTGTCCTAGCCAGGGTCTCTGTTTTCCTCTCACCTCACCCACTCTGGTCGTTTCAAATGAACTCGGCCTCCCTGTTTGCACTGGGATACGCAGGAACATTTGCCAGCTCTGCCTGTGTCCCTGTGTCCCTGTGCCCAGTGAACTGTGAGATATTTCCACGGCTCTTAAAAAACTTGTCTGTCCCTTCCCTGCCCACACAGCACTGCCCTGGCCCTTTATGCCACATGGAAGAGATGGCAGGTGTGGGAGAGACTGTAGTTATGTCAGTATGCTCCCCAGTCCCTAGTCCATGGGATCGTTGGTCTGGACAGGGACCCCCGTTAATCGCCTGCACTCATTTCCAAATTCCTTCTGTCCCACAGGTCACTGTCCAGGAAGCCTGCCTCCAGGGAAGGCAGATGCTCAATTTGCATAGCAGAACCAGGTGACCCTCCAGACTGCAATGCCAGGCTGTGGCCCCTTTTCTCATTACTAAGGGTACAAATCATCTCTTCCTAGGCTTACTGGATTTTGTTTTCCTCCTCTGGAATTTGCCTGCTTGTGACCTTGGGCCATGTTCTTTGTTTTATTTTGTTTTGCTTTTCAGTAGCAAGAATGGAACTCATGACCTTGCACTTGCCAGGCAGGCACTGTGCTGCTGAGCTTCTCCCCTGCCCTGGGCCATGTTCTTTGGAGTTGCAGGGGTTTTCTTTCTTGCTTGTTTTTTCTTTTTCTTTCTTTCTTTCTTTCTTTCTTTCTTTCTTTCTTTCTTTCTTTCTTTCTTTCTCTTCTTCTTTTCATTTTTTTATTTTATTTATTTTTTCTTTCGTCTCTTTGGTTTATTTTGAAACAGGGTCTCACTATATTCAGGGTGGTCTTGATCTCACTATGTAGCCCAGGCTGGCCTTAAACTCCTGACGATCCTTCTGCCTCAGCCTCCCGAGTGCTGGGATTGCAGGCATGCGCCTCCATGCCTGGCTCAGATTACTTTCTGTTGGTTTGCAGAATATCTTCTTTTAAGCCGGGCGTGGTGGCACACGCCTTTAATCCCAGCACTCGGGAGGCTGAGGTAGGCGGAGCGTTGTGAGTTCAAGGCCGTCTTGGGCTACAACGTGAGCACAAGGCTGGCCTGAGCTATATAGTACGACCCTGCCTCAAAAAACCAGGGCTGGGAGTTTGGCTCCGTGGCTCAAGCGCCTGTCTGGCAGGTGCGAGGTTGTGAGTTCAATCCCCGGTGCCGCAAAAAAAAAAAAAAAAATCTTTTATTGCAGATACTAATCTCGTATTGACTTTAGACATTACAAACACTTTTTCTCTTCTGTTAACTACCACTTAACTTTGCTCAACATATCTTTCATTTTTAAAAGCCTCCATCATTTTAGCCTTATCAAAGAAATCGAGATTCTCAATTCTTTTTTTTCCTTCCAGGAAGTCAGGGTTGGTGGTTACATGTTGGCTTTGAACCTTCATGTCTTTCTTTAGCCCTGGATCTCCATACGCTCCAATATGAACTTTATTTCTCATCTACAACATAACTCTATCCAGAAGCCCCTCCGGTATGTGCCTTTAGGTAAGGATCCAGTTTTATTTTTTTCCATATCTTTTCCAACACCACCACCTGACTGAATAGGTGTTACGTTTGCACCTATGCCTGACCCTGCCCCCTGGCCTCTGTTCTCTAGCATCCTTTGCCTACTTCTCTGTTCTATGCCAAGGACACAACTTTTTATTAGTCTGGTCTTATAACTCTCAGAAGGCAAAGTGCACCCTCCAGGCTCTTCCTTCTTTTCTTTTCTTTCTCTCTTTCTAATTTTTCTTTCATTTTTAAAATTATTTGTGGATCTTTATCCATCTATAACAATGTTATAGTAAATTTTGTTGAAGAAAATTTTGTATGTGGTACTGGGACTTGAACCCAAGGTCTTCACACTGAGCTACATTCAACCCTTTTTAATTTTTTATTTTGAGGCAGGGTTTCACTAGATAGCTACATTATCCAGGCTCACTTTACTCGTCCTTTTGCTGCTTCCTGAATTTCACATAAATGGAATCATATAGTCGGTACTCTGGTACCTCAGTTGACATGTTTTCGTGAACTTTTTAAAACATTGAAGTATGATTTCCATTTAGTAAAGTTTAATCTTTTTCATTTAAGGGATTTTATGAGGTTGACAAAAATCATTATTACAGTCAAGACAGAAAGCATTTCCATCACCCTAGGAAGCTCCCTCGTGCCCATGTGGCCAGTCCCTCTGCCACCTCGAGCCCTGGCCACCATTTGCTGCTTCCTTTTCCAAGATTTTTCTCCTTTTCAGAGTGTCATGGAAATGAGATCATATCCACATAGTGTGCAGCATTTGGGTGTCTCGCTTTCTCTCAGGTCACATATCTATCTGAGATTCATTTGTGCCTCTGGGGTGTCCATGATTCTCTGTGTTTTGCTGCTGAGTCATGCTACCTTGGCTGAAACTCGCATGGTAATTGTCCAGAAAGCTGCCTCCAATTATTTCATACAAGTTGTATAAACATAACTTCTTACTAGCTTAGACAAATGCCGAGGAGAAGGATGCAAAGTCACGTGGTAAGTGCATGTTTAAATTGGGGTGTGTGTGTGTGTGTAACTTTCTAAAACGATGCCAAAATGGTCTTGAAAGGGAAATTAAAATTTTAAATAAAAGCCTCCAAGAATGTCTGCCAAAACCAAGCGGACATGTCCAGACAAACCTGATAACAAAACATTTCTTGCTTTGTGTAACCCATGCTTGTTTAACTGATGGCCTTGCAATGTAACTTGATGTGTTTAAACTCCCTCGGCAAGCTGTGATGTCACCCAACCCTCTAATCATGATGTGCCAAATCTCCTTTTGTACCTCCTGCTTGCTTTCCCTAAAAAAGCCCCAAAATCCCACCAGGAGTGATCCCAGTCAAGCCCACTGGTGTGATAAGATTGCTGTCTCCTATACCTCTTCAATGCCATGCCTTCCTACGTTTGGTTCATTTTGCCATGACAGTCTTACCGCTTTACATTTCTACTAGCAGTGTGTCAGAAGTCCAGTTGTTCTCTGTGCCTCGTCTTTACTTAACTCTCATCATTTCTTTCTAGCCATGGGGCCAGGTTTGTAGTGTTTTGTGTTCATCGCTTTAACTTATTTCCCTAATGATTAAGGATGCTGAGTGTCTTCTCCTGTGTTTATTTGCCATCGATAATATTCTCTTTGCAAAGTGTCAGGTCAAAATTTTCCCCCATTTTTAACTGGATTCTTTGGTTTCTCCTGCAAATTTTTGAGAATTTTTTCATATATTCTGGATAAAAATTCTGTATCAAATCTGAGTTTTGCAAATATTTCTCCCAATCTATAGCTTGTATTTTCATTTTCTTAACAGATTTTTTTAAAGTACAAAAACTTGGAAACTTTGGTTAATGCTATGGGTTGTATCAGGGTAAATGTGTCTCCCAAGGGTTCACGTGCTAGAAGATTAGACCTCTTTGTGTTGGGAAGTGACAGAACCTGTGAGAGTGGAGACTGGTAGAAGGTGATTAGATCACTGGAATTCTTGATGCTCTTGAAAGAAATTAATGTAGTTCCAGTTAGTTCTTGCATGGGCAGACTGTTAAAAAAAAATCCAACCTTGAGCTGGGCATGGTAGTGCATGCCAGTAATCCCAATACTTAGGAGGCTGAGGCAGCAGGATTGCTGTGAGTTTAAGGCCAGCCTGGACTACATAGTGAGACCCTGTCTCAAAAAACAAACAAATGAACAAATAGACTCCTGTCAGGACTGGGCTGAGAGTGACCTAAGAGAGACACTGAGCAGCCCACTACAAACAACGGACTTTCCATTACTGGCAATAGCTTGCCCCTGGTAACAAGAAACAAGGGCAATAGAAAGTTGAGGGTAGGGCTAAGGTCATCTTGCAGTCCCCTGATGCCAACTCTGTGTACCAACCTGCACCGATTGCCCCTTCAGCCTTAAACTCAAACATTTTATCCAGATTTCTTGAGATTCCTTAAAATTACATTCCCAACCTTAAAACCTATGTGTACTCAGTTCGTCCTTTAGATATTTGCTGCTGTTCACTCCAATGTGAGCCCGCCTGTAGGTAGAAGAATAAAATCTGATCTTCCCCACAGCCTCAGATGCTGGGTGGTTCCTCATGTGCCATTATGACGATGCCAACCTCACTGCTGAACTCTCTGGCTTCCTGTCTGCCAATGTGATGTCTTCTCCATATACCATGAAGCTCCCATAAGAGATCAAACCAACTGAACCATACAATCTTAGAGTCTCCACTTCCAAAACTGAGCTAAATGAACCTTTTTGCTTTATATAGTATTCAGCTCCAGATATTCTGTTGGAACAACAGAAAGAAAAGAGACTCAATACAATAAAATATAATCATCTTAAAATTTTATTGATAATGTTTTCGGTTACACGTAAGATATCTTTACCTACTCTAAGAGAAAAAAAAAAAAAGATTTGCTTTATAGATTCTCCCAGACACTTTATACTTTGGAATTTTGCATTTGTGTCTATGACTATTTTGTGTTTTCTATATGTCATAGTTTGGACACTGAATGTCCCCAAAGGCCCATGTGTTTCAGGTTTGCTCCACAGGGTGGCACCACTGGGAGGTGGTAGACTTTTTAGGAGGTGTGGCCTATTTGGAGCCCCTTAGACCACTGGGGACTTGCCCCCAGAGGGGATAGAAGGATCCCCATCTCTTCCTGTTTCTGTTGTGTTTCCTGGCTATGAGGTGAGTGCTTTTGTCTCCCATACACCTCTGTTGTGATGTGCTGCCTTTCTACAGGGCCAAAAATCCAGGCCTGGAAATTATAAAACCATGAGCAAAATACACCTTTTCTCTTTATAACTTGATTATCCCAGGTATTTTGTTACAGTGAATGAAAGCTATCACAATGTATGAGCCAAGGTTTAGGTTGAGGTTCATGTGTTTGCATAATGATACCCAGTTGTTCCACTGTGATTTTTTGAAAAGACTGTTCTTTCTTCATTAACTTACCTTTTTGCAGCCTTTTAAAAACTCAGTGGACCATATGTATGTCAGTCTACTTTTGGACCCTATATTCTGTTATAATGGTCTATGTGTTCATTCTTTCACCAACACCACATTATGTTTATTTCTGTAGTTCTATTTATTTTATTTTTCTTTTTTTGTGTAGTTTTATAATGCCTTAAAAATGAGTAGTGAGTGTCTTTTAACTTTATTCTTTTTACTTTTTTTTGATTTTTTATTTTTGGTATCAGGAATTGAACTCATGACCTCGCACTTGCCAGGCAGATACTGTGCCACTGAGCCATATCCCTGGCCCTATTCTTTTCATTCTATTCTACGTCTTTTATTTTTCCATGTAAATTTTGGAATCAGTTTGAATTCTGACTGGGATGGGATTGTGTCTAATCTTTAATACAATTTAGGGATTTTTTATATCTTAACAGTATAGGTACATTTCTCCATTTAATTAAATCTCTTTATTTTCTCTCAGGAATGTTTTACACTTTCTCAGAGTACAGATCATGCATATATTTCATTAAATTTCTCTCTAAGTACATGATAGTTTCAACGTTATTTAAAGGGTATATTTGGGGGGTTTGTTTGTTTGTTTTGAGACAGGGTCTCACTATGTAGGCTGATTTTGAACTCCTGGTGATTCTCCTGCCTCAGCTTCTCAAGTGCTGAAATATAGGAATGTGCCACCATGCCTGGCTTATAAATCATATATTTTAAATTTCATGTTGATTTTTATTCCTAGTATATACTAGTACAACCAATTTTTTAATATTAATTCTGTATTGTGTGAATTTGTATAGTGCACTTGCTAATTAACTATCATGCAAATTATCTCTGGTTTGGTGCTTTTTGGCTTTTTGATCATCATTCTTTAATGTTTCTTCGAAGATCTCCTATTCTCCATCTTTATTTTTGTCTCCTGGGGCTTTTATTCTCTGGGCAATGGTCCTTTTATTCTATCTTCCTCTTGTTCCACTATCATTCATATTTCTTCTGGTTTATTTTTTATTTATTCTATTTTTTTTTTTTTTTTTTTTTTTTT
>RJWM01045574.1:0-12753 GCA_004363535.1 Dasyprocta punctata | reverse complement strand
GCACCCATGACTCCGAGGTGGAGGAGCCATTTGGCTCACAGTTCCTGGTGGGCTCAGGCCATGGTCAGCTGGCTCAGGGCTGGAACACATGGCGCGGGGCTGGTGGAGCACAGCTGCTCACCCCCGGCAGCTGGGAAGCAGAGAGGAGGGAGGAGCCAGGGACTAGAATGCACCCTGCAGGTCACACGCCAGTGGCCACTGCCAGCCAGGCCCTGCTCCCAACACCCGTGAGTGCCCGAGATCCCGTCACCTTCCAGGGATGGCGACCTCTGGGGGATTCGGAGATCCGGACTGTGACAGAGCCTTTGCACTTCCCTCCTGGTCTCTGCTTCGCTGGCTCCGCCCCGTCCCCTCGAGTGGTGCCTTCTTGGGCTGCTGCGGGGGCCTCACTGAGCTCCCTGGGGCGTGGCTGTTGTGACCATCAAGGTCCCCTAGTTGGGTACCCTGCCTCAGGTCACCTTAGGGAAACTGACGCTGGGGGGCAAACCTGCGGCCATGGGGCTGGTCAGCCTCTGTGTTCTTGCCCCCCCCCACATTCCAGAAGCCAGCCTTTCCCGAGGGCCCGGGGCTGGGAGCAGCAGGACGCAGCAGGTTTTGTGTGTGATTTCCCCCCCAGTTCAATTTCGGAGAGATCCTGATGACGCAGGCGATCCACTCCATCGAGTACTGCCTGGGCTGCATCTCCAACACGGCATCCTACCTGCGGCTCTGGGCGCTCAGCCTGGCCCACGCGCGTGAGTGGCCTGCGGGAGCGGGACGGTGCCGCACGGCTCCTGTGGAAGGGAAGCGGTGTGTGCGGTGCGCGCCTCGCGGTCAGCTCCAGTCCTGCGACCTCCTGCCGCGCGCCTGCTGGGGTCGGGGAACCTGCCACACAGTTCGCAGGCGTGGGCCATTGGCAGAGGAGACAGCACCAGTCTTTTCTTTTTTTAAAAAAATAGAAACAGAACTCTTTGAATACTCCATGCTACTCCTGTGTTAAGACTAGGTTTATGGTTTTTTCACTTCCTTGCACGTCTGGGACGGACAGGAAGTGACCCCTCCCCCGGTGTGGCCTTGCAGAGCTGTCGGACGTGCTGTGGGCCATGCTGGTGCGCGTGGGGCTGCGCGTGGACACCACTTTTGGGGCCCTGCTGCTCTTCCTGGTCATCGCCGTCTTCGCGGTGCTCACCATTTTCATCCTGCTGGTCATGGAGGGGCTTTCTGCCTTTCTCCACGCCATCCGCCTCCACTGGTGAGTGGGAAGCGGGGCTCGCAGCAGAGCTTTCCTCCGGCTCACGGGTTCAGAAGGCTCAGTCCTTGGTCAGCCGGCTGTGACCCAGGAACAGCGTGGTGGGAGGGCCTGGTGGAGGGGAGGCGCACCCTTCCACCAGACCCCACCTTCCCACAGCGTGCCGGCTCTAGCACCCTATAACCTTGTCACCTTCTAAAAGGCTCTGAACACATGAGCCACTTGGGGGACATTCTAGACTAAACTGTGCTATGTGGCATCTGTATTCAGATCCTCTGATTGAATTCTAATTTATACTGACAAGTAAAATCAAGCTTATGTTTGCAGAATAGCATGTTTCATGCTCTTTTTAAAAAAAACATTTTTTGACACAGGATCTTGCTGTGTAGTTCAGGCTGTCCTTGAACTCACTGTGTAGTTCAGGCTGGCCTTGAACTCATGGTGATCCTCCTGCCTCAGCCTCCTGAGTGCTGGGATTACAGGTGTGCACCACCATACCGTTTCATGACTTTTGCGTGTGTGTGTTGCTGGTTAAAGGAGAGGCTTATTTCAGCTCATGATCTGTAGGTTTCAGTCCGTGGTCAGCTGGCTCCAAGGCAGGGGGCGTGGCAGAGAGGGCTGCTGTAGGAGAAGCTGCTCACAAGAAGCAAAGAACAGGGAGGGGTGTGGGGGGTGACCAGATCCCCCGCTGCCCACAGGTCAGACCTAAGCCCGTCACCCAGTGGCCTTTTGGGAGCCCTGCCCATGAGTGCGTGGGGCTGGGGAAGGAGCAGGCAGATAGAGAGAGACCATGTCGGCCTCCTGCGTGCTCCTCGGGGTCACAGCTCCTCCGCCCGGCTGCTCCTGCATGTGCAGTGACCTCGGCGGGCAGAAGGGCGCCCCTCCCTGTGCCGAGCCCTGCAAGGGTGTGGCAGTGTGAGGGTGGCGTCCAGTGGGCTTTGTGTACCCAGCTGGAAAGCCCTGGCCAGGGAGAAGGTGCCAGCTGAGGAAGGGTGGTGCGCCCAGAGAGAATGCGCAGCACCGACAGAACTGGGGTTTAAAGATTGTAGCCGCTGTCTGCAGAGACAGAGATGTTACCTCAGCCTGCACTAATACACGGTGTTCTTTCTGCACTTGGTTTTGCAGGGTAGAATTTCAGAACAAATTCTACATTGGCGCAGGCACCAAGTTTGTTCCTTTCTCATTCAGTCTGCTTTCATCAAAGTTCAGTAACGATGATGGTGTGGTGTGACCGTCGTCCTGCTGTCGCCAGCCAGCTTTCAGATTTATGGAGAATCATCATGTTGAAAAGAAGTTCAGCTCCATCAAATTTATGATAGGAAAAATTCTGTCTCCATTGATTGCCTTACAGTGTAACCAGATGATTCTGTAAGATATACCTCTTCCTCATGTTAAAGATTTTGTAAACTTTGCCAATTTCAGACACTTAAATTTCTTTTGGTTTTTACTATGAACACAGGATAAGTCAATGCCAAATGTCATGTTAAAGTTATTTTTAAAATTATAGGATTGGAGAAGAGAAGCCAATTTTGAATGGCTAATTGAAAACGGTCTTAGATACTTGATTCCTTTTGAACTTCATTAAAAAATACAAAGAATTATTCTGTCACCTGAAGTTGTCAGATAATATTTCCCAAGAGCTGAAATGAAAACATAGTATTTTTTTACTTGAGTGACAGATACTCAAAAGATTGATTTATTCTGCTTGACTAAAATATGCAAACAGTTTTTATTGAATGCTATCTAGAATTACAAGTAGGGAATTCTCTCTACAGTTTTGTTTTAATAATTGGAGAAAGTGGGACAAAATACTATTCAGTAAATGGTTGTATATTTTTTAAAAAACTATTATCTTTACATAAAACCAATTATGAAATTGTACATTTGGAAAGATATAAGCTGTGTCCTGAGCCTTGAAACTGGGTGTGACCGCAGAAGAGGAAATCTAGATAGGATCTCAACTTGGGAACCACGTTGATTGTATTACTGAACTAGAATGGTTTATCCTGAGAGAAAGAAACACAAAAGTAGTGTTTTATATATTTTTATAGAAAATATGAAGATATTTTACCATGAAGAGATTGCACTTATCCTTGAGAACAGTATAATTTTCTACTTTTAGACTAATTCTAAATAAAGATCTGATAAAGGTAGTTAGGGTTCATTTAAACCTTGAAATACTGTTTAGATCAGTTGAAGATGAATTCTTATGAAGCCATGAATATTTATAAAGTTGAACTTAAATTTCCCTGGATTTGAGTCAGTCCTGTTGACCAATTCTACCCAGTCCATCTTCTTGTAAATTCTGTCTGTGTTTCACATTTTAATCAGTTTCAGATCATTGTAAACTGGTGAGTGCCATGTGCAGGGCCTGTCTGTCACCCACTGCTCCGGCCCGAGCTGACCCGAGCAGGTCCCTCAGGCGGCCTTGCTTGTGCCCGTTTGCTGAGGGACAGGTGCCGCGGCCAGGCTGGCAGAGCAGAGGCCGCCACCGCCTGAGCACTGCTCTCCTCCCCCGAGCATGGGAGACTCCGAGGGCCGCTCTGCACTGGCAGCTCCGTGTCCCCAGAGCGGCGCGGTCCCAGGGTGTGAGAGCTCCCCAGGGCCCCTCCGTGTCTCACCTGCAGCTGTGTACCCACACTTGTCGCCCTGTTCCTGTGATGCAGGGCTGTGGCAGTGACAGTGGCCGCTGCTGGATCCTTAGGAAGCCAAGACCTCGTGCAGTGCTACAGGGTTAGTGATCAGGGACAGACGTCTGGTGGGCGCTCACTGCTCCCTCTGGAACCATCAAGGAGGCCACTTTTGAATTCTAATGAACACCTGTCATCAGGGTGTAGAACCAAGAGTGAGGCTGAATTTTTTTCTTTTTTTTCTTTCTTTTTTTTTTTTTTTTTTTTTTGAGACAAGATCTCACTATGTAGTCCAGACTGGCCTTAAATTTACAGTGACCCTCCTGCCTCAGCCTCCCCAGTGCTGGTATTACAGGCATGCACCAACACACCCAGCTTCACTTTTCAATTTAAGTATACAGCAGTTATGTCGAATGTAATTACAGAAAAACAAATCCGCTGAACTTGTGGAAGGACTCTGGAAGTAGTGCATCAGGGCATCTTCACACGGGGAAGTCTGACTTCACCAAGTGATTGTCCCCAGTCATGTTCCCGGTGTGGCTTAAGCCGCCGTTAGGATCTTCCCCGCAGAGCATTTGTGAGGCTGCCTCCTGGCAACTTTCAGAGGAAAGATGTCAGAAGAGTGTCAGAAGAGTGACAGGGTGTGGTGTGGCGTCCAAGGCCCTCAGTGGAACAGAGCCTGAGTCCGTCCTGCACCGGCAGGGGGCGCTGCGGGGTGTACTGTGGTCGGTGAAGCCGCGCTGGGACCTTCGGGCATTGGAAAGGGCTCACCACTCACTGAGCGAGCTCCACCCTCATTGCTGGACGGCTTGGCTTTTGAGGCAGGATCTCTGCTGAGTCACCCAGACTGACCTCAACGTGCAACCCTCCTGCCTCAGCCTCCTGAGCAGCTGGGATGACAGGTGGGCACCGCCACACCCGGCTAAGAGCATTCAGAGCCGCCTTCTGGCCTTCGCGTCCGCTCTGCAGTTTGGTTTTGCTTTTGGTTTTTTGGTACCGGGGATTGACCTCATGACCTCGAGCTTGCCAGGCAGGAGCTTGTATACTGTGCGGGTGTTAAAAGAGTTCAGACCTCGAGCTCTGCCTTGACGACGATACGATACCTTTCTCCATTCAAGTTCAGGACAGGCTTGCTTGCGTGGCACCTGGCGCGCCTCCAGACGGGCTATTGTAAACCTTAGGCCGGGGGGTGGAAGTCAGGGGCTGGCGAGAGCGTTCCCACTCCGGCCGCCGCCGCCGAGCCTCGCGCAGGCTGGGAGGGGAGACCCGAGCCCGGGACGTGCGGCGGGGCGCAGCAGCGCGGCAGTGTTCCACCCCGCGGTGCATGCAAGGCAAATCGCAGCTTCCTATCAGTGTTGCACTCCTTTTGCTAATGACAAATAAATACATCTATATTTTTAACACTTGTGTGCTTTGCTTTCCTGTGTCCCGGTCCAGGTAGAAAGCCAAAGAACCTCGCCCTTCCTCCCTAACCCCGGGCGGCCCATCACGTCCTGCCCGCGTAGCCACCTCGCCTACCGGGCCCTTCCTGGCTGGCACCGCCCCTCGAGGCCCCTGCTTACCTGCAAAGGCGCCCCGCAGCGGATGGCGGCCCGCGAGGGTCACAACGCCCGTCCTGGGGGCGCCGCCCAGTGCTGGCCGTTGTACCGGCGCCCGTTGCTAGGGCCGCCGTTGCCAAGGACGCCCGCCCGGCCCCTGCGCCTCGGCCCTGGGCTTTGCTCTGCGCGGCGCCATGGACGACCTGCGGGTGCTGTGGATGCGCGACCGCGTGTACGCCGCCTTCGGCCTCTCCGACCCCCAGCTCTTCGAGGAGCTGCTCACCCGCGACGAGGGCGAGGCCGAGGACCTCATCCTGCACTTCCTCAACCGCAGGAGCGAGGAGGAGGGCGCCTGTGCGCTCTTCTTCTACCGCACCTGGGTGCCCGAGGAGGTGGAGGTGGAGATCGGTGAGCCCGGCCCCGCCCTGCCTACCCCTCCGCTGCCGTAACCCACCCCCCAGCCCGCTGCAGGCGCAGCCCTGAGACGCCGTTAGCAGTTGGAAATCCTAGCACTCGGGAGGCCGAGGCAGGAGGATCACAATTTCAAACTAGGCCTGGGCGATTTAGATCCTGTCTCAAAATTTAGAAAAATTTTAAGAGGGTTGGGGATGTAGCTCAGTGCGAAGGGCCTGGGCTCAGTCCCTAGGAAAACAACACAAACAAAAGAACATCAAACCTGTTGTCACCCTCCACGTGCACTCGCTGGTGTCCTGGCAGACCCAGCCTAGGTGCACAGCTGGCTCAGAAAGTCGGTCCTGCGGTGCAGTAGTGCGGCGAGGACTTGGTACTGCATACCAGGTGCCGTTCAAATGGTCCTGCCAGCTCACCCCTCTCACAGGGCAGTTACTGGTGTCCCTGCCGCGGCTTCAGAGAACCCGGGGAAGAGGGCTGAGCCACTTTATGAGGCCACAGAGGCTGCAGAGTCCAACCCGCTGCCCAGCAACAATGCCCAGGCCGACTGGGAGGGAGCCAGGCCATCTCCTCTGTCCCTGAAGTGCCAGACTCCCTTTCCACGCCTGCACCGTCCCACTGTGCTGGAAAGCAAAGCAGAGCCCCGTGTGAGGCTGTCCAAGGTGACCGGGAGTTATGTGGCTATATTCGTATAGAGAGTCCCTCCCGGTCTTTATCTCAGTCCAGGAAGTTTATATTTGTAATCCCATGGAAAAGTTACTGGGAATTCCAACGTTAATCCCAATCTACCACTTCCAGTGCAGCCCAAGACACTAAGACATAATTATAGTTACGGGGAGCCAAGGGGTCCTGCGTCCAGCCAAGGTGATGGTTCACTGGATCAAAGACCTTGACCCAAGGCCCGGCCTGGATTTTATTAACTTGTGGAGAAGGGAGTGGTCCGAGGATGAGAGACTGTGAGAATGGCGGGAAGGACGTGAGTGCTGTGAGCTGGGCTGGGTCGGACGCCTGAAAGTGATGTGGAGTTGAGGACCAGACCAAACGGAGACACGGCCGGCACCAGAGGGACTTTGGAAGGCAGCTGTTCAGCTAGCCGGCCGGCAGGATCTCAGTTCCGGATCTCAGCCCCGACTGGAGCTTTCCAATCGTCTGCACCGGTTTCCAAAAGGCAGTGCGGGGGCAGACGGCGTCCTACCCTGTGGTCGGTTACTGGGTCTTTGTCATTTATCGCTAGGCGGAATTCACTCTCACAGAGGCAGCAGCTAGATGAGGTTTCTGTGGGGCAACTAGAGGAAGAGCCCGTCACTGTCTGAGACCGGGCGGAGGCGGCCGTGCCGCCATGGCTCTCTGGGCCTCGGAAGCAAGGGAAACCTTCCTTCCCGGCAGAGCTCCGCTTACCTTGCTGTTGGCACCCGGGGTGTCGAGGCCCCTGAAGCCCGCAGCACTCTGACCAGGAGCAGGCTGTGTCTCCCGGTCTCGTCCGTGAACAGTGTTAGAAATACGCTTAGTGCACACCTTTAATCCCAGCACTCGGGAGACTGAGGTAGGAGGAGCATTATGAGATCGAGGCCAGCTTGGGCTACAACGCGAGCGCAAGGCCGGCCTGAGCTACATAGTGCGACCCTGCCTCAAAAAACCAGGGCCGGGAGTTTGGCTCAGCAGCTTCAGCACCTGTCTGGCAGGTGCTAGGCTGTGAGTTCAATCCCCGGTGCCGCAAAAAAAAAAAAAAGAAAAAGAAATACGCTTAGTGTCAGAAGTTTTAAGTTTTAACATTTTCTCTGCATTAAAATAGTTTCTGCAAAAGCACCTCTGCAAGGTGCAGAGACCAGGATATGCATGCAGAAAGACCATCTGCGTCACACGATTGAGGTCATATCTGATGCTTTGGGCTGGTGCTTTGGCTCTGAGGTGTAGACTTTGCTGCCCCGGGAAGCCATAGCCTCTTATCCTGAGGTTCCATCCCAGCTGACAGCGTGAAGCGGTGGCTCTTTGTCCTGCCCAGGTCAACCATGTTTTTTGGGCGTCATGGAATGGGGAACCAGCGACTGTCACCTAGCTTCAGCTCCTCAGCCAGCCCTGTTTCCACTGCTCAGAGCCAACTGAAGGGGAAAGGAAATGGCCCGGCCGGCTCTGTGCATATCGTACATGGGGAGAGGGCTGGGTTCAGCTAAGATGAAGATAACTGCTCCTTATTCAGGGAGAGTCCTCCAGGTGGTCCTCCACTGATTTGTTTTTTAAATATAAAATCTATGTATAAAAAATGGCAGGAGATAGGATGCCCAGGCCTTGCCCAGCCCCTGCCCAGCACCTGGTCCTGCTGGTCTCTGATGGGCCAGGGATACTGACGGGGTAGGGCCTGGCCAAACTCAGATGAGGGATCGTGGGTCACAGTCATCATGGGCTTGTGTGATCCTGCCGGTGTTGTCTTGATCTCCATGAGTTGGGGCTCCAGTACCAGGCAGACCTTTCCCCCTGCTGTGCCAGGGATGGAACCCAGGGCCTTTGCACTGACTACATCCCAACCCTTTAAAAAATGTTGAACACAATGGAGTACTATGCTGCCATAAAGAAAAAAAATAAAAGAGGTATCTGTAGGCAAATGAATGTGACTTGATAACACAATGTCAAGTGAAATAAGTCAGACACACAGCTTATATATTGTGTAGCTTCTCTTATATGAGAAACACAATATATACATATATAAATTAAGATCAGAATAAGAAATAGAGAAATGGAAAGTAGGGAAGTGTTCAAATAATTCCCCCAATTCTCTGTTCTGTTGTTTCAAAACAATTTCAATGTATATGCTAATTTGTTTCATTTATACCACTAGTTTCTCTTCCTTCACTGAAAAGGAAGGTTTGTGCTGTTGCCTATTTCTTTTTTTGTAAGAGAAAATCTTATCTATGACTTATACTCTGAGTAACATTCTGGTCATTCTTTTAAGATTGTGGTGCACAGTTACTAACTCTTGCTATCCTCTATTTTGTATGAATTTTTTTTAATAGAAGTAAGAAATGTGCTTTTTAAAATATTTTCTTTATTAATATCTACATATATTAAAGTCAAATAAAAGAGTCTTGGATGTTCTAACAAAAAAAATTTTTTTTGAGACAGGGTCTCACTAAGTTGCTCAGTTGTCTAGGCTGGGTTTGAACTTTTCAGCCTTCCTGCCTCAGCCTCCCAGAGTGCTGGGCTTACCAGTGTGTGCCACCAGCATCCTTCAGTTATCAAAACTATGATGACTAAGAAATAAATAAATAAAAATAAATAAAAAACTATGGCGACTTACCTGTGACACATAGGTCACACTGTCACCGTGAGAAGTCTGTGTCTCGGGGCTGTGAATCCGTTCATGACACCGTGCGCCCTGGGCGCTTTCTGGCGTGTTGCTTTGTTTTTATTTCTCCTGGGACGATGGTAGCTCAGACCATTCTCGTGTCCGTTGTCCCTTGTCAGACTCGGCACAGACCTTCTTGGCGTCACCGAAAGCCGGCCCGGTGACAGGAGCCTGCATGAGCCTCCCGTGGCCGTGCCCCGACCCGGGCTCCCGGAGGGCAGAGGCGCTCGGTGCCCAGGCCCTCGGTGACGGCTCTTTTCCTTCCGTGCAGAGAGTGAGTCCTCGGTCCACTCCCGGGAGGAGAAGGAGGAGGAAGAGCCCGCATATCAGAAAATGGAGATCCTGGGTAAGCGGTGGCTGTGGGTCTCCGGGAAGGGTCGGGGCCCCCCAGTTCCTTTCCACCTGAGATTGCAGTGCCGGGTGTCCACATGGGCGTCAGCGTCCTGGGCACTGCCACCACGAGCCACCTCGAACTGGGCACTGCGGACAGCACGCTTTCTGTGCCCACCTTTCCTAAGGTCCCAGACCCGGGGGCCCTGAGGCGGGGGTGCCCTTCTTTGCCCTCTGGCTTCCGGGGTGGCGGCGGCTGTCCCTGGACATGGCTCAGCTTGCTGCCCTGCCATTCCATCTCTGCCTCTGTCACAGGGTAGCCTCCTGCCCCACCCAGGCCGGGTGTTGGGGTGCGGCCCCCTTCACCTGCTGGGACCTCGTATTGCATCACCCTTCTGTCCGCGAGACCCTCTTTCCCCTTAGCTCACACACGGGGCACGGGGGACGCTGTTCGACCCAGGGTGACACTGAATGCAGAAACTGTCGTGCTCCCCGGCAGGGCGAGGTTTCCCTCTGTGTAAAGGACAGCTGCCGTCTCCTTCAAGGGCTCCCCCTTTATTTCACCATCCACCTCCCCTCAGGAAAAGCAGGAGTGCCCCCACCTACAAGCTCATCACGGGAAGCTGGAGTGGGGGGAGCCCAGGAATACACGACATCTCCGTTAGTCAGCTTGCTTTTTTCAGAAGAATTTAGTTTTAACCCAAACGTAAGACCCTCAAGCAAGTCACAAAGACTGGAGGGAGGGGACACAAGTTTAGAAATAAAAGACTTTGTTTTCTCCTTTTTTTTTTGCATTACTGGGGTTTGAACCCAAGGCTTTCACACTGAGCTACATCCCCAGCCCTTTTATTTTTTATTTGGAGATAGAATCTTGCAGTATTTCCCAACTCGGGCTCAAACTTGCAATCCTCCTGCCTCAGCCTCCCCCAGTGCACCGCCACACACGGCTCGGAGTGTATTTCTGATTGGGGGCATGATCAGAGCCTTCGGGAGGAATGAGATTGCCTCTGGCGCTGGTTCCCTCTGCCCGCCCACGGGCCGGGCCTGACGGCTTCCTCAGGTCCTCCGCCGGCTGAGCGCCGCTGGCCACCAGCGGGTCCTGTCCCGCTGCGTGGGTGCGGAGACTGACAGCGCGGAGGATTGGGGCGCCCCACGCTGACGTCGCGTGCCGCCTGCGCAAGTCCAGGCCCAGCCGCCGTGTCCCGGCAGGTCCCTGCGTCAGTCACGCTGCCTGCTTCGCGTCCCCCACCAGTTTCAAGTGTCCGTATGCAAAGGGGGTACCTGGCGACATGCGGGCTGGAGCAGCGCCTTAGTGACAAACTCCCTTCACCCAAGAACCCCGAGAAACCGCACCCTGGACACAGGCTGATGTCTGCGGCAGGACACGAGGGTCACCCAGCTGCCTCAGTTGCACTGCAAGGCAGGGCTGCGGCAGGGCTCGCCGGTGCCACAGACGCCCAGGTGTGGGGAGCGCAGCCGGCTCGGCAGGTCCCGGCGCAGAGATGCAGGGCCTGGCACCCACAAAGCAGAGGGCGCGAGGTTCGTTTATCCAGGCTTAGGCGCCTCAGCCCGCCATAGGCCGGCTAGCAGGCAGGCCCGGTGCAGAGGGGCCCGGCGGAGGACGCGGCTCACAGCGTGGGGAACAGGAAGCAGAGGGAGGGGAGGAGCCGGGCAGCAGATGACCCCGCCCAGGCCCCGCCCCAGCCCCGCCTCCTAGGTGAATTTGCCCAGTCCAGGACCCTGTGGAAGAATCGCCTTCCACACCCGGAGTATCTGAGGACAGTCTAGACGGAAATTCAAAATGTCGAGCCGGGCATGGTGGCGCACATGTCTGTAATCCCAGTACTCGGGAGGCTGAGGCAGGAGGATCATTGTGTGTTCGAGACCAGCCTGGGTTACACAGTGAGCTCTAGGCCAGCCTGAACTGCATATCGAGACCCTGTCTCAAAAAAAAAAGAAAGAAAGAAAGAAAGAAAGAAAGAAACCTAAAATGTCTCCTGCTTGAAATGCCACCGTGTGAGGCACAGGCCGGCCTGCCGCCCGGTGGGAGACCTGAGGTTCGGGCCGTTCGCCTGACTCGTGGGACCGTTGTTTTGCAGCTAAGAGTCCGTGGTCGAGAAGTGGCTCCACGGCGCCCCCAGTTCTCGGCGCAGAAGATGAGAACCCGGATAGGGAGCCCTCCAAACACCCCTCTGCCCAGGTCTGCACGCTGCGCTTATGGGGGGCTCCGCGGCTCTGCCGCCTCGGGGAGCAGGGCTGGGGACCGCGGCACCCTGGGGTGGCCGAGGGACCCGAGGGACCCGGGAGAGCTGCCGCGCTCAGCTTCTCGCCGAGAAAGGACGAGGCCCAGTGTCAGCAGGGGGCCAGGTACCGAGGACAGGTCTGCTGGTCTGCAGAGTGGCCATGTGGCTGGCGTGGCCACTCAGCCCGAGTCCTCAGTCCTCTCCTGCAGTCACCCCAATAGGGTGGCAGTGTGGCTCGGGACTGCAGGGACACTGAGCCATGCTGTTGGAGTGAGCAGGTGTGGCCTGACCCCAGGTCACCGGGAGAGCCCGGGAGAACTCTGTTTACCTCTGGGCCGCTCCATCCGGGTGCTGCAGCATTTATTTTATTATTGTTATTATTATTTTTTGCAGTACCGGGGTTTGAACTCAGAGCCTTTTTGCTGAGCTACATCTCCAACCCTTTTTCATTTTTTATTTTTGTGGCATCAGGGATCCAACTCACAACCTCACGCCTGCCAGGGAGGCGCTGAAGTCACTGAGCCAAACTCCTGACTCAGTTTTTTTCTTTCTTTCTTTCTTTTTTTTTTTTTTGAGACAGTGTCTCACTATGTAACTCAGACCAGCCTTGCTCACATTGTAGCCCAAGCTGGCCTCAAACTCACAAAGCTCCTCCTACCTCCCCGAGTGCTGGGATTAAAGGCGTGTACCACCACGCCTGGCTTCATTTTTTGAGACAAGGTCTTGCTAAGTCACTAAATTGTCCAGACTGGGCTGCAACTTGAGATCCTCCTGCCTCAGCCTCCTGGGGTGCCCAATTCTTTGCCTGAGTAGGTGAACTGGAGCCTGGCTGTGCTTGTCCCCTGTTTCAGAGGCTGGTGAAGCGCATTGTGGACAGGATGTACCTCCAGGTGCTCTGCACCCCGGTTCCCGAGGAGTTTCTGGGCCAGAATGTGGTGTTTTTCCTCAGGAACACAGCAGGTGCGTTCCAGGTGCGCCCCGGTGACCACATATGAGGTTGTGCTGAGGTCCCGTCCCCACGCTCCTGCCGCAG
>RJWM01045573.1:0-12746 GCA_004363535.1 Dasyprocta punctata | reverse complement strand
CTCCAGAAACAGTGGCAGAGGAATATCACCGAGTGGGGCAGACAATCGAATAATCCATCATTGGGATTTGAGTCCAGTAGTGTCTTCAATGAACTGTTTAATTTGATCTTATTCTATCTCGACCTGCCTAATTTCTTTAGATATGATGACATAGATAGCTATTCCAAAGATAACAAAATATATTAGGCTAGCCTGTATTGTTATTCAATCACCTTGTTTTGAAACCTGGTATTGCTTTCATTTTTCTGTTTTGAGTGATTTTAACCTATTTTGGTTTGTTTGATTGTATTATAACTGATGACACAGGCAACTGCTTAGAAGATAATATGAGGCATTATAGAAATCAATGTTGTCTTACTGTGTAATGCTTCCATTGTTTTATTTGTTATTGGTTTTATTCAGTACAATTTTGTTTGATTATATTAGGCCCAATGGTATGGGCAGTTATTTTGAAGACAACAAGAGGTACTACAAGGGGAAAAGAGGAAGGAAGGAAGGGAATAGGAAAAAGACATAGATTTATATAAGGGTATACATAAGGTGGTTAATATGACTATACTACTAAATGCATTAACTGGTGAGAAAGAACAGTTGATACTCGCATGATTAGATTAATTTTACATGTCTATATCTGTTAATCTAAGCAACCCCTCTGAAGGTAATGATATACAATGTTACAACCACTGTCAAATTCCAATCATCTCAGTTTTTAAACCTATAATGTTACAGTATTGGATTTGTTGATGTTGTTTGTTGGTCCCGTTAGCTTTTTGTTTCTCTTTTCTGTGACCATTGCTTTATTTTTTATTGGTTTTATTCTGAACTATTTTGTTTGATTATATTAGGCCTGATGATATGGGCAGTTATTCCAATGACAACAAAAGGTATTCTAAGGGGAAAGCAGGAAGGAAGGAAGGAAGGGAAAAGGAAAAAGACATAAATTTATAAATAGATATACATAGGACAGTTAAAATGACTATATTACTAAGTGTATTAGCTATTGAAAAAGAACAGTTAATACTCATATGATTAAATTAATTTTACATGTCTATATCTGTGAAGCTGAACAACCCATTTGAAGGTAATGATATGCAATATTACAACTACTGTCAAATTTCAATCATCTCATTTTGTAAACCTATAATGTTATTGTATCAGATTTGTTGTTGTTGTTTGTTTGTCTCTTTTGCTTTTTGTTTCTCTTTTCTGTGTCCATTTTCTCTTAAATAAAAAAATAAAAAAAATTAAAAACTAGAGCTGAGAATTTGTCTCAATGGCATAAGCACCTGTCTGGCAGGCGTGAGGTTGTGAATTCAATTCCCAGTGCTGCAAAAAAATAATAAATAAATAAATAAAATAAAATGAAAAATCAAATAGAATATGTACATTGAGTAAAAAGAACTCTAGATTTCCTTGACATATTTTAAAATGGCTCTTTTTCCCCATCCCCCTACCAGAAACACAGGATTGTTTTTCTCCAGTACTCAAAGTGAGGACATGGTCTCGCTCCAAGTCATCAACACATGGGCATCAGTCTGAATTTCATCCCTCTGAGTTTTTTATACTGAGCTTTAACAATTGTATTTAAGGGATTCCTAAACTTGGAATAGTCCCCACAGTCTTTTTCTTCTGTAACTTTACCTTATATTTTTCTTGTCTGTTTCTCCACTTCTGAAAAATGTACTATGTCCTTTGACCTCATTTTTATTGCTATGAAATATTTTCGAAATTCACTCAGCTTTTTGTTTCAATTTTGAGTGATGACTTCTAAATTTTATATGTTCCATCCCAAAAACCCAAAGTCTTATGCTAATGTGAAGGTTTTATTGATGAGTAACAGAAGATCTTAAAGAAAACCGCACATATCCTAGGTGCACTGCTCACTGAATAATTACAAAGTCAGTAAAAATGGGTGATTGTGGGCGGCTCCTCCTTCTTGCCCTAAGGACCTAGGACAACTGCGGGTTGAAGGCTGCACCTCCTCTTTACCCAGTGGACCTGGGACAGCTAGGGGATCCACAGCTTCCTCTTTTCCTCACCCCTGGACCTAGATCACTGTTGGGATCATGGACTGCATCTCCTCTTCACCCAACAGACCTAGGGCAGCAGAAGTATCATCAGCTATCCCCGCTCCTTGCCCCATGGGAAGAGGGGTCCTGCAGGATGGTCAGTCACCCTTCCTCCCCACCCAAAAGATCACTGCAGCCCACAGACAATCAGCGACCCTTTCCACCACTTGTAGAAACTTGCTAGGCTGATGGGAGCCTCAAAAACCCCTCACCCACACAGAGGACCTCAGCAGGCTTGCCACACTGTTGTGAGTTTCCCCCTCAAATAGAGGACCTCAGTGGGTAAACAGGAGAAGCAGTGACCTCCCCCTCAGCTATAGGACTTTAGCAAGCCTGGCAAGAGTGTGGGTAAGTCCTTCCTCCATACAGAGAACACCTGGTGGGTTGAGGAAAGTGATAACAAGACCTTCCCCAACCCATAGGTAACCAAACGGCTTATGAGACACCAAGTGACACAGTAGGGTCCCAGCTGAGGCATGCATTACAGCTAGGTAAATCTGGTGGCTTGAAAGAGCCTGAAGCCTTAGTAATAATATAAATGAAGGCTTGACTTACATCGATGTTCTTAGGCTAGTCAGCCTAGGAAGAATACAGGACTCACCCAACAAGCCCTGCAGGAGGAATTCAGGTGACTGGCCCTCCCCTTCACTGTGGGATCTAGCAATTGGGCAAATATCAACCACACAGTAGGATTCTAAGACACACACAATAGATGGTTGAGACTAGTGGGATTGAAAGAGCAAATATTAACCCAAGAGGTGAAAATGACAAAATGAAAAAGCAAAATACAATACAGTCTATCAGGGAAAAGTACAAGAGATACTGAAATAGAGGACAATAAAAGTCATACAGCTAAAATTTCTGAAAATATAGCACATGAAATAAACAAATCCATGAGACCACAGAGGAAATCAGATTAGAAATAATCTCTCACATAAAGAAAGACAACCTTAAAAAAGGAATTGCTCAGCATAGTTGGAGAAGACATAGATAGAAAAGTACAGGAGCATGAGGAAATGATGCAAATCTTGAAAGGGCAGTGTAAAAAATAAGTAGAATGCATAAAACAAATTCAAAGAGATATTCAAGAAATAAAAACCTCTTGAAAGCTGGCAAAAACATTTGAATGAAGCTGATCATGGAATTTCAGACCTTGAGGACAGGATCAAATAGAATGTAGCAAGACATCAAGAAGATTATACATCATGACCAAGTGGGATTTATCCCAGGAATGCAGGGATGGTTCACTATATGCAAATCAATAAATGTAATGTATCACATCAACAGAGCCAAAGACAAAAGTCACATGATCATCTCAATAGACACAGAAAATGTTTTTGACAAATGCCAACACTTCTTCATGATAAAATCTTTACAGAACTGGGGAATAGATGGTGTCTACTCTATGACAAACTAACAGTCAACATTATACTAAATGGACAAAAACTGAAAGCTTTCACTCTAAAATCAGGAATAAGATGAGGATGTCCACTATCACCACTTCTATTCAATATAATTCTGGAAGCACTAGCCAGAACAATCAGACAAGAGAGAGAAATAAAAAGAATAAGGATAGGAAAGGAAGAAGTTAAATTATCTGTATTTGCAGATAACATGATACTCTACATAGAAGGCCCTGAAAACTCCATTAAAAAGTACTAGAGTTAATAAACAAATTCAGCAGAGTACCTGGATACAAAGTCAACACTCAAAAATCAACAGCATTTCTGTACACAAACAGCAAACTCACTGAGAAAGAAATTATGAAAATAGAAGCTTTTGCAATAGCACCCAAAAAATGACATACTTTAGAATCAACCTAACAAAGAATGTAAAAGACTTATATGCTGAAAACTATAATAATCTAAAAAAAGATGACTGAAGAGAATGTTAGCAAATGGAAAGATATCCCTTGTTCTTGATTAGGAAGAACCAACATTGTGAAAATGGTCATACTTCCAAAACTGTTATATAGGTTTATTGCAATCCCAAACAAAATACCATTAACATACCTCACAAATTTAGAGAAAACATTATTAAAAGTCGTTTGGAAACGTAAGTGACCTGGAATAGCAAAGGCAATCCTGGGCAACAAAGGCAAGGCAAGAGGCATTACAATCTCTGACTTGAAATTATACTGCAAATTTATTGTGATAAAATCAGCATGGCACTGGGAAAAAAAAACAGACTTGAGGTTCAATAGAACAGATTAGAAAATGCAGACACAACTACAAAGGCATTCAACCACCTTATTTTTGACAGAGTGACTATAGATGTTCAATGGAAGAAAGATAACCTCTCTAATAAGTGGTGCTTTAGAACTTGACTTTCAACATGCTGAAGACTAAAACTAGACCCATGACTATCACCATGCACTAAACTAAGTCAAAATGGATCAAAGATCTAAATATTAAAATAAAAACATTAGTCTATTGGGAGACAATGTAGGTAGGAATCTTGAAGACATATGGGTAGGCAAAGAGTTCATGAACAAAACGCAAACCACAAAAGTACTTTAAAAAATCAACAACTGGAATCTCATCTTATTAGAAAGTTGTGCACTTCAAAAGAAATCACCAACAAAGTGAAAGGATTGCCCACAGAATGGGAAAGAATTTTATCCAACCGTCCCTCAGACAAAGGACTTCTATCTAGAACATATGAAAATTAAAAAGCATAAGGCCCCCCAAATTCAAAGACCCAATCCAAAAATGGGCCTCTGAGATTAACACACACTTCTCAGATGAAGAACTACAAATGGCAAATAAATACATGAAGAAATGCTCAATATGACTGGTCATTCAAGCAATGTAACTTAAAACAACATTGAGATTCCATCTCACTCATGAAAGAATGGCTGCCATCAAGAACTCAATCGATAACATATATTGGCAGGGCTGTGTGGGAAAAGGAACACTTCTCTGCTGTTGGTGGGAGTGTGGACTGGTGCAGCCACTGTGAAAATCAGTATGGAGATTCCTCAAAAGACTAGGATTGGAAGTCCCATTCAATCCAGCTATCCCCGTTCTGGGTATTTTCCCAGAAAAATTAAAAATGTCATGTAACAGTGATAAGTGTGCACCCATGTTTATAGCAGCACAATTTGCAACAGCCAAATCTTGGAAACAACCAAAATGCCTATCAAATGCAAAATGAATAAAAATGATGCATTTTTATGCAATGTAATATTACTCAACTATGAAAAATGATAGTTTTGAGGCTTTTATAGATACATGGAGCAACTTGCAGCTATACTCAAAAGCGAAATAAATCAGACTCATATTTGCAAATAACGTATTGTCTCCCTGTGTAAAAAATAGATAATAATAATAATAAACTGAACAAATAATAAGATCCAAAATGTACAATAGATATTATAATAATGAAAGGGGAAGAAAATGCTCAAAATTAAATAATAACGGAGATGGAGGAAAGGAGAAATGGAAGAAAGGAAAAGATTATATTATGTAGGTATACACATATAACTATAAGTATGTATAAGTGTTCAAGATAGATAACTATACCACTAATTCCCTTTTAGTTTATCAAAAAGAATAGTTTCTGCTGTCATTGTTTGATTGTCTGATCATTTTGTATGCCTAGATCTTGTAACTTGAACAACTACTTCTAAGATAAAAATATGCAATATGTTAACTAATGTTGGTTTCTTACTTCTTTTTAATTCTGTATTATTTCTACCATTTTTCTGTTTTGCTTCATACAGTTTTTAAAAATCAGTAAAAACATGTAACTACAACCACACTGGCAACTTGAGGATCACTGCTATCTGCATTTTTGTGTGAGCCTATCCTTTATTAAGTGAATACATGGTTTAGAAATTTTTAGTGCTAGTAGTTTTCTGTCATATCAATATTACAGAAGGTATTTCTCTTTTTTTTATCATCAGAGGGTTTGAGTTATTTCCAGCTTTTGATCTTTAAGAGTTTTTCTTCAATGAACATTCTTTTCTATCTCATTTGGCAAATGTGAGGGTGTATTGTTTTGGGAATATGTCCAGGAGTCACACTGCTTATCTGAACTTTCAAGATAAAATTATATCAGGTAGAGTTAAATAAACAAGGAAAACTTTATTCAGAGCAATTTCAACACAGGGTTGATAATTAAATTTAGTAATATCCTGCAACAAAACCTTTTAAGAGTACTAATAAGGAGAACACTAACTGGACTCTACACAGTATTAGGAGAGATGTTCATAAAGATTCATGAGCAAACTGATTCCATATGCCTTAAGGAACCAGAAGCTCAGGAGGTCAGGGCTACAGAGACCATATTAAACTTTTTCATTCAGAATCATTAGAGTAGATTTGATGAACAAAAAATTATATAGATTGGGGCTGATGTGTAGCTCAGTTCCACAGTACATAGAATATGTGGGAGGGGCTGAGTTCAGTCCCCACTCCACCTCCCCAACAAAGAAAACATGTATATAGTGTACACACCTGATTTCCTTCATAGGAGTACACTTTGGCCCAAACACATTTTTTTGGATATTCATTCAGGTATTCATAGGTACTCATCATTGCATAAAAATTGAATGTTCACTTTACCTGCATCTTAGTCTCCATTTGAGAACCATCATGCCCCTGACACTGTTTCTAAACTGTTTAGAGTTATCTTGGCTGGCTAGAAGCCTCTGCCCCTAATACTGTGTCACTCTGAACTACCACTTCACATTTATATATCACTTCTTATTTACTTTTTCTGTGGTGAGAACATCTAAAGTCTACACTCCTGGCAATTTTCAAGTGCATGATATATTTTTAATAGCAAAATTCACCACAGTGTACAAGTGATCCCCAGAGCATATTAGTTTCTGAGAAAATGGTTTTGAAGATTGAATCAAGGAAAACTGCATAAAATAAAATTCTCTTGTAGGTAGTAAAGACTCACATCATTTAGAAATTCCAGTTTTCAGGCTTCTGACCTGTCCCATAAGCATCCTTCCTTGGCTTTAGGCAGATGTGAGAATGAGGAGAAAACAGTGTAGCTGAGTGATTTTAAAAGTTCTGAGTTTGGCCAGAAATAAAGCTCTATTAAAGTTGGAGCCTCAAAGATGGAATAGTGAGGAGTTTTGTTGCTAAAATGTTAACATTAAAAAGAAACCAAGTATTTTGAACCTGGACAACACAAAGGATGCTTTGAGGGTATTGGAGAAATCCAAATGAATCCACCATTTGCAGACTCAGTGGGAAAATGAAAGGCTGTTCTGCAAAGGGAGACCCAGAACACAAAGCTTCAGAATAGTAGCAGCCTGGGAAGAATAATTGAGCCCCCAGAATTCAGTTCACCGTGGTCAACCATTCAGGAGCTCAGAGGCTCCTGAAACTACCAGGAAGATACAAAACAGGTGGACTGCTGCACAGACTGGTGGTAGACTTGGTATCGTTCACATGATGCTGGCTTTACATGCATGCAGGATGCAAATGTTGTGGGGCCAGAAAGGATTACATCCAAATTTCAGAAGAAGACTTGGGAGGTCAGGCAGTGTGTTTCTGAGAGGGCAGTGAGTGAAGCTGTGAGAGTGAAGTCAAGCATGCAGTGGAGGCCCTAGAAATTTGAAGAAGCCAGGAACATAGACTATTTGAGGAAAGTTGCAAGGACTGAGCAAAGCTGACTCAAGAGAGAAGCCATGCGGGTTCCAAATACCTGCAGTTGTGTAGGGTTGTGGCCACCCAAGCCTTTTGAAATTCATGTCTTCCCATAAGTTGGTCTGAGTGGTGGACATGGAACTATAGGACTTAATGATTGCCTTGCTAGGTTTAGCTCTTGCTTTGATGGACTCCACTACTTTCTAATCTGCTTTCTCCCTTTTGTAATGGTAATGCTGACATTATTCCTTTGTACATTGGCCATGTTTAACCTTTCTTCACTTTTACAGAGGTTCACAGCTAACAGTCTACCTTATATCTCAGAGAAGACATTGGACTTGAAATTTTCAGCAGTGCTGCTCGAATTTCTTTATAAATAAGATCTACATTAAGTAACTTTGTCCAAAAACGTAATGAGAAGCTCAGTAGGCAGGACTTTCCTTGAGACAAATGAAAGGCAATCACTATTCCCTAGAGTGTACAGTGTGGCAGCGCAGACCCTACAGGGTTAACAGGTGCCAGAAAGGTGATCTGACATTTTATACATCTCCTGAAAGACTTAGCATGGAGCACTACTCTCAGAACACATCCATTAACTACTGCTTTCCTTAAAGAATTCAAAGATGCTGTTTCCTTGTTCACATCGAGTCACTGTGGCCATGACTCATTTGTTTACTAGTTAGTGTTTTTGAACCTATAAATAAAACTCATAGAATCTGATTTTAAACTAGTCATTGAGCCAAGCTCTGTGATGCCAGCTTTTCAGGAGACTGAGCGAGGTAGTTCTTTGAGCTCAGGAGTTCTTAGCCAGCTTGGGCAAGATCCAAATTAAGCCCCATAATAGGGAGACACTTGGGGATGGACTCAAAATGCAGCACCACTTTCTAAAGGACAAAAAGTCTGGATCAGAAGAAAATAGCTACAGGATGGAGATCAAAGTGAGTAAGAAAGGCAGACCTAAAAACATATGGGTGCAACCCTACTCATTCTTCGTTTTTTATTTTTATTTATTTATTTTTGTGGCACCCGGAATTGAACTCACAACCTTGTGCCTGCCAGACAGCCACTTAAGCCACTGAGCTAAAATCCCAGCCCTACCCTACTCATTCTTGTAATTAAACTTTTTTCTTATTGCTAATTCTTTTTTTTTCCTTTCTTTTAAATTGCATAGTCTCCCTGTTGCATTTATTCTTAGATTTTTTTGCTGTTCTTAAATTAATCATCTCTTTTGAGAATATCCTTGGGAATTCTTGGTAGTTCTGGCTTGGTCATCATGAATATCTTGAGGTGTTGTTTGTCCTGGAAAGATCTTATTTCTCTATCAGTTCTGAAAGATAGTTCTTTGTTCTGCAGGATATATCATCCTGATTTGAAAGTCATTTTCTTTCAAGGCTTAAAACCTTCCATTCCGTGCTCTCCCATCCTTAAAGGTTTTGTTGAGAAGTCTGATAAATGCTAATGATTTTACCTTTGTAAGTCATTCATTGCTTCTCTCTAATTGCTTTTAAGAGAATACCCTTGTACTGCATTTCTGGTCTTTTTACTCTGATGCCTCATGGACAGATTTCTGTTAGGAGTTCTGTTTGCCTCACTTACAAGTATGTTAAAAATATTTCTCTATATTTGAAATTTTTTCTGCTATCATTTCTGTACACGGGTTTTTATGCTATTTGTGCTTCAGATTTCTCACTAATTCCAATTCATCTGAGATGAGTCTTGTGCCATCCAGTGGCTGCTGGATCCATTTCTCATGTTCTTTTCCTCTTTTTAAGGTATCTCTGAGCTAAGGGTCACTGATATCAGCCCTATCTTCTAGTTTTGACTCTCTGTCCATGCAACAGCCACACTCTCAATAGAATTTTCAATCTCCCGGATTTCTGCATGATAATTTTTCATGGACTCCAATTTTTTGCTAAACTGGTTATTCCTGTTTCGTGACATTTTGTTCAGCTAAGCTAACTTTTTATTAGTTCCATCTTTATACTTCCTGAATGCTTTCTTTGTTAAGTCCATTATCTATATCCTCTTTTTGCTTGCTGAGCACTTTATTATCCATTCATCTCCTTTCTTATCATTTCAGATAATCCAGCTGTGTGACATTTGAGTTCTTTTCCCTCAAGGCCCACTGGTCAGCTTTGAGCAAGTTGGGAATTTTTGGAGGCAGTTTGCTGCCATCCTTTCTCATGTCTGTATGTCCATCTGTCTGTCTGTCTGTCTGTCTGTCTCTCTCTCATCTCTCTCCCTGTCTCCCTCTGTGTCTGTGTCTATGGTTTATGAGTTGAATACAGCAGAATGATTTTAATGCTGTCTTAGAGAACTCTTTGGTTAATCTACTGTGAAAATGTGACAGTATTTTTTCGAGAGTAATGTATTTAGAGTGAATAAAGAAATATTTACAGACATGCAACAACCCGAAAAAGTCAGGAACAAAAATTATCTTCCAGGAAAAATACCAGGAACTGATCCTAAAGCAACAGTAGTGAAAATGGGGGAAGCCTAAATAAACCCTTTTAGCTCGCTTATTTTTAGTTGATTTTGAAAACGACCAAGTATGACAGTCACACAACTGAACAATATATTTTTAGATTTTCACTAACTAACTTTGCTGTCTATAATAATGCTGAAGCCACCTAAGGGGTAAAAGCTTTCTTTGAAACATCCGCTATGTTCTCCAGTGAAAGGTGCTTTTCTGTTGTCTTCTCTTTGGTTATCTTCTCCTTCATTGAGACACAGTTGTCTTTTGCTGTCTTCTTGGTTTTGGATGAAAGACATAATTTTATTATAATTAACAACCAAAAATTAACTATTCTTGCAAAAAAGATGTAAACATTTAAGACATCATAAGTTCTAATCCATAAATTTCTCTAGATGTATAGAAGCTAGAACTTTCTGTGACTACAGAAAATACCAGCCTGTGTATCACAAAGGCAGACCATCTGCAATTTATAACTAAACCAGGTAATAGCATGCAACACGCCTCCTCCAAAATCACCATAAAAGCTTTGCACTTCCAACCCCAAAGCAAGACATTTTTTTTTCAGAGAAGAAGCACTGACTTACTGCCACGTGGGTAATATAGTTCTTTCTTTCCCCAATCACTGTGTCTTTCAGTTTTTCAGCTTCATCAGGCAGCATTGAAATTGGACATTTTATAATTATAGTGGGATTGCTCCTTGGTGCTTGGAAAAGTGAGAGTGCTTTGCAAGTGAGGTGGAGATGCCTTATGGCCATGCAAGATGCTGAGGAAGAGACCCAAAGGTTTAGAGATGCAGAGATGCTTGAAACACTTTTGTACAAAAGACCAAGTAAGATATGAGATGACTGTGTTCCTGAGAAGACCCAAAGATCACTTTTTCCACTAAAATAATATAAAAGCACTAGTGAGTGAGACTCCAGCTTGGTGAGGAGCCCACTTGAATACAATGCTGCTATGGATCTGAGCTTTCTAGAATCAGCGTGGGTGGCAGGACTCCAAAGTAATTGAGTCTCAAAATTGAAACTGCCACACAAAGCAGGAAGTTTGCAGTAGAGTTCTTTGTGCCTCTGTGTGCTTATGTTGGAGATGTCCTATGGCCTCTGGAGAATGACTACAGACTCCCTCAAATTCAATCAGATAGGATCCCCAATACCAGTGCTCCACTGCACATGGGATCATTTACAAAGTGTCTGAAATGTGAAATACAATCAGTGATTTGGGAGATGGATTCTTTTCTAATCTCTCTAGAAGAAGGATTGAAAAGATTTGCATCCAAGTGAGGTGAAAAATTTTCATTTATAATTTTGTCTCATGGTTATATTAATTCTCTTCCGCTGATTCATAAATAATCTACAGAAGTACAGCCACTTAGGAATCCCTCAAGTACCATGCCCAAAATGTAAGTAAATTAAGCAGCAAAATAAAAGTTAGATCTTTTACAAACTGGAAGGGAACCAAGCAATTGGCAGGGGGGAAGGTTGGAAAGAGAAGAGGATGAAAATAGAATTAAGGTGTGTTATTTACATGGACCAACTCCCCCTGATGAATGTAACCATTATGTGCTCCAAATACTTTCTAATAAAAATAAAAATAAAAAATAAGCAAAAATATCACCATGCCCATATACTGCATTCATGGTATCATCATTCTCATAAAGGGGGTCAGCCAAGCAGTTGCAAAAATGTCCTTTGGAAAAGCACATGTGCTCCATAGTATGTGAAATACATTGTACTAAGCTAGTAATTTGCCACTTGTCAAGTTTTTAAAAGCTCTGTGCTTAGGATCATACTGGAACACTCTTTCCTCAGTACAATTCACAAAGAAAGAGGCATGGGTTCTTGATGAGACTCTTTGGGATTGGAGAAAATGAATTCCACAACTAGGAATTCTGTACAAGTCCACATCAAACATACAGTGTTCGCCAGTGCAGGGGGTCATGCTGTGTAGGAGATCACAGGACATAATCACTCCAGCCACTTAAAACACAAGTTACAGCAGACTTGATGATACTGAATGTTGTAGCCATGGTAAAGAATCAGTGGGGAGATTCCTAAAGGTGATTAGTTAGGTTCTGGAATTCAGAACCAAGTCTATGTTGTTTGCTGCCAAGAATTGTGTAGACTTGGAGAAAAACCTCCTGGCCTAGCCGGCCCAGGTGCTCCATGGACATGCGCCCAGGCCAGCTCATAGAGCACACAGTCCCTTCAGATCCTCCAGCACATAATTGGAAAAGCACAGAGGAAATTTATCACCAGGTAAAAATGGTAAATCTGAATAAACTCCAGCAAAAGCACACAGTGTAAATAAACTACAATTTATATTTACATTTAAATTTCCATGGAAGAAACCAATGTTCTCAGGCTGGTATATGCCCAACAAAATTTCAACATGCATATGGACATGCATATATAGGCACATTTTGCTTATTACATAATTTTTTCATTTTTTAAACATATGACTAGTGCTACACATTAATCTATAGGTTACTTATTTTTAACTAGCAGTAATTGTGTAAATTAGTGATCTGTCTAGGTTAGTTCATGAAAACCATATTTATTCTTGCTATTTGCCATAACACATTTCAGAGAATAA